>CM060842.1:122120000-122180000 GCA_030762175.1 Metallyticus violacea | reverse complement strand
TCGATGTAGATGCCAACATGTTGGTAAGCCAAATTTGTAATGGAAATAAAGGGAACGCCGCCGTTCGTGTTTGTCATCGTAGGCGTTGACATAACTAACACCGTTATATGCTCCACATCTACGGAGTTTATTAGTGTTTTGTTATTATCACACACAGTACACTTTTCTGATTACGACATGCTGTGAGAAAATGCAGACTGAATACGAGGCAGACGTGTTATAATTTATATTTCTCTCCCGAAAACTGTGTTTTTTGTCCTGTTATAACTTGTATACTATTTTCCTATATGTCAACTCCTAACTCCCATCATTCACCAAAAATAATAATGTGGTAATTTCTTGCAAGAAATATTAATTGCCGCTTATCTTTACGTAATGTTAAAATACTGCTTCACTTTATGAAGTAACAACCACCATTTCTGTTAATGAAATTTAAAACACGACTTCTCTCGACTGAATAAATTTTGAGATAAAAACAGGCATTATTACAACAGGACTGTAATAATACTATACATTACAAGGCATTATATTTTCAACATGCGTATACTAAGCGAATGAAATTCCTTAATTTCTATTTAGTCGCAACAAAGCTGTCTGTCTCGTGTTTCATTCTTGGTACACATTATTAATGTTGTTACGCTTGTCATTGGTTGCTTCACTTAGTATTACAATTTTCTTATCTGTAGTTTAATATTTTCATATTCTTGGCTATGTATGTGTTCCTTTGAACCATTACATTTTTATATTATAAATATTATCATAAAGGCTAACAAACATACATTGTAATAGTCCTTATCTGATACATGAAATTTATACAAATGAATTGCACACTGCACACTGCTGTAGAAGTCCAACGGAGTTAGATCAGGAGAATGTGGTGGAAACTCATTCGGACCTCTTCGTCCTATCCAGTGCATTGGAAGATTGTCATCAAAGTACGCACGTACATCTCGGTGGTAATGTGGTGGTGCACCATCCTGTTGAAAATAAAATTCCTCATTGCCATAGAGTTGATAATCTTGGTTTCATTTGTTCATTGTTGATTTACCTGTCACGTAGCAACGTTATCATAATGTATGAAAGTCACTCTGTTTACAGAACATCATACTACCACTTTTGAAATATATTAAATAGATATCTACTCTGAACGGGTGTATACATTTTTGGCACCCTCGGTGTACCAGCGTGGATTGTGGATGCCAAATCCTAAATCCATCATTGCCTCCCTTTCCCCCTTTCGTTTCCACGGAAGCTTTGAGACGGTGTAGCATGCATGATAGTGCAAGCAATTGACTACTTTACACAGGTGTAATTGAAGTGTATTACACGTCATGGAACAAGAGTTGGCAAAAGAAGCGACGGAAAAGATGTCTTCATTTCCTGCTAAATCATCGTAAAGTGAAATTTAGTGTTTTAAAACGTTTTTATTACTTCTCAGAAGAAAATGCGATCCATATGATTCTTCGTCTTGATATAGAACAGATCTTGCTTCCTGCGGAACCAACCTGTACTTCTCAAGAGAAAGGAATCAAATGAAAGACTCTTATTTGCGAATTGAAACTGAGTTTCAATTTGGTCTTTTTTTACAAAATATAGTACAAGGGAATATGCAAGTTAAATGTACTTTAGAAGTAATTTAAATACCAGTAATTTTTTTTTTATCTTGTGATACGTTTGCATAGGCGATTACAGATTCCGAGTTTTATTCAAATGTAACCATCAAAAATATTTTCTGTAAAACTCTTGAGATGTGCTCCTTTGTGCATCAAAGCTGAAAAATGAAGAATGAATTTATACGCATAAATACAACGAGCTTACTATTGCCAAGTGTCTCTATACAGCACACCTTTAATTTTTACTTTCTTTCCTTTGCTTTAAGACAATTTTTCAAACGCAATTTTTCAAGGCTATGACCAAACACATTGTATTTTTTTTATGTTTCACTGTTGAGAGAAGCCTTGAGAAACACCTTCAGTATCCACACGTGTTGCACGGCATTTGTTGGGACGGCTGCTTCGGCAACCTGTTGTACAAGGAAAATTTATCTTTCTTCTCAACACCCAGGATTTTGTAGCACAACCAAAGTAAGGGATGTGGCGGATCCAGGAAGGGGAGACTCCCTCGGGGCATCCATCATCATCGGCAGACGTGCCCAATATTTGCAGCATTTGCCCAGCCAGGGCTCATGGAAACGCAAAGCAGATTTCTTACACAAAATGCAAGTTGTTTTGAATAGTGCTGATTTATGGCATAGTCTTCCTAAAGCATTCAAAGGGTACATTTATGTTAAAATGGGCGCAAGTGCGCTTAAAAATGTAATTTCAACTCATGCAATAAATAACTAACTATTGATTTAGACGATAACGCAACAAAAACAGTAGGTTATATCCCCCAAGACAAAATTCGTAATGAAATAATATAGAATTTGTTGTTATAAACTGAAAAAAATGAAAAGTGAAATGTATATTTATTGGCCAGATGAGAAAATCAAAACAAAACGCGTCAAACAATTGATTACAATGGCCTGCGGGAGAAAAGAAATAACTTTAAAAAAAATCAGCTGTTTCAAATGTGAATGGTGATTTTAATTTATTTTGCCATGATGAAATCCGTTTTCCCACTTTAGTAAGGTTTCCAAACAAATCGCAAAAAGAATTTTAAAAGAAGTCGATTTTTGTGAAATAAAGCGTATCATAAAATCAAAACTAAAATGCCCATATTCCTAATACACCTTTAAAAAGTTCCGTGCCTGAAGATCAGACCTTTTCTTGATTTACGTTTAGTTGTATATCTTCTCTCTTCAAGCACAGCAGTGGTCCGCCAGCATCGCTTCGTTCCACCGTTTCTGATATCCCTTTCCATCTCCTTAATTTCTTGATGAAATCTTTCACCTTGCTCATGAGTCCCAAATTACGTGAAAAGTAGTCAAGGTGAGAGTCCAAGAAGTGAAGTTTTAAACTCATATTGCAGTCTTTGTAACACATTTCTTTCTATCTCCTCGTATTGCACATCTTTTACATTTCCAAGGAATTTATCGATAATTTCCTTGAAACGAGCACGGCAAGTCTGAAGTTCTGTATCAAAAGTCAGTAACGTTCATTAGCTGTCTGATCTGAGGTCCATCAAATACACCTTCGTTTATTTTAGCCTCAGACAAAAATGGAAATTTACGGTATAAATACTTGAAGTACGAGCCATTCTTGGCTAGCGCTTTTGACGAATTGCTTCATATAGCAAGTTTAATATAAAACGGAGGCAATAACATCTTTTTAGAGTCAATAGACTGACACGTTACATTTCTTTTGTTTTCCCGGCATTAAAACTTTTTCTTCTAGTCCATTCTTTCGTTTACCTATGTCCGTCCCTACATCTACTGTCCCTTCGAACAAACAGTAAGAACATTTTGTATATCCACCCTGATGACTCAGTAAAATACCATAAACTTTTAGACCTCCACACATGATGTTCCGAATTTTGAATTTTTTATAAAATAGATATCAAAGTTTAACTTTAAAACTTATTTACTTAGTAAATGGAGTAATAGTATTCTTTTGCTTTTTTAACAACTACGAACCGCATATGAAACATAAATTATTTGGAATGTGCACAGAATACTGTCTTGGTATTCCGCACCTTGAAGCCATATTATTATTAGTTCTCTGGCACTTTATATGTAACACAAAGAAACACTGAAATATTACATTAAACAACAAATACACTAGCGACTACCGCGGCTAATGAATTTTAACTAACGTCTTTGTAGTTTTAGACCATAACACAATCACTTCCCCCTACTTCCTGCCAAGGATTGATAAGCTCCAGTCAAGTTGGAAACTTTAAACAAATGGCAGAGGAATTGTTTTGCATTCTGCATTATATTCTATATAAGCATTTACATTTAAATTGTGTGTGCTAAAGTTATTCATGTTTTGCTATTGTATCATTATCACCGAAATATTGCAGTATAAAAGATGAGATTACAAAAATTTGTACATTTTATGAAAAAACATATTTCATTTTCGAAACCAGCAGGCCGTTTTCCATATAAATTGTTTATTTTCAGTAACATAGCAAAATCATCCCAGGCCGGTGTAATTTGAAGGAGGAAAACATCGAAATAATGTCTCATTTACCATACTTGCCCGATTTATTGCCTAAATATTTCTGTTGTTCCGGAATATCAAACAAAAAATGCGTTGAGAGCAATTTTCACCTCCTGAAGGAGTAGTTGAAGCCTTTAAAAACCGTGTTTTTGAGATACCAACTTCAGAGTAGAAAATAATGTTTCGAGAATTAGTTTGGATACATACAAAAGTGCATAAATCTTAAAGGCAAATATTTTGAAAATCAATAAAGCAGTTTCTTTTCACCAATTTTTTTTTTTCCGTAGATTTGTAAAAACTTAAAAGGTGACCCTCTTAAAACACTGAAACAGGCACACAAGTAGTTTAATGTTTTGAACAGCTTGGTTATATTATCAACAAGCGCCAACTCTATCTCACAGCCACCCTGAATACTCTGTAAATGAACAAGTGGCACAAACGTCAGCCTCTTGGTATGAGAACGCCATTCTGTTTTCGGGAGAGCACTCTGCTGCCCATGGGCATGTACTGGGCGGACAGAGAGACCACTCTTTATTTTACTGTGGGACAGTGGTGAATGTACCAGAAACTGATAACATAGTTTGCACTTGCAACTAATGGTCGTATAATTAATTATTACAACTAATAAAGAGATGTAATATTGAGATATGAGAGCTGTTCAATAAAGAAATACAGTAATTTTTTCACACATCATTTCTCACACTAAAAGTTATCACAAGCAATATCACGAGAGGGTCTGAGATTACCCATAAATTCACGAACGTAATGAGTTAATCTGGAAAGCTCAGGCCCCTGGAGTGATATTTATTAAGACTATTTCACGAATAAAATAAGAATTTTAATACAATTCCTGTAAACTTGGCTTACAAAATTGTAATAATTGTACATTTGTACTTAATATTTTCAAGCAATCTTGCGACAGAAGAATGCTGGTTGTCAGTCATACTAATAGCGAAGAGCTAAATACATGTTTAGGACTAATTCATGAACAAAATAAGAATAAAAGTGATAATATATTTGAAATTCGCACAGAATATTAACATTTGTATAAAATGTTATGTTTATTCAAAGAACGTGAGCCTGAAATGCACAAAAGTCGACTATTACAATCGTTACTGTTCGATTTTCTAATATCCAACTGAGGAAGAGGAAAAAAAAGATAACATACACTGTCTCTATTTTTCTTTGCATTCTGTGACTTGCAATTCCTTATGATAAGATCAATTTGCACATTTGACGCATCACCAAAACGCTTTGAAGTACTCTCCATTTTGGTTATCATTGTCGATTGTCCATTGTTGCTATCAATTGCTCGCCCACCGCTGTTCAGTGGTCAGCGATGCGTGTTCAGGAATTATATAGTCGAGGTATAGAGTTGGCTACATTGACCACAAGACAAATGTACATCGCGTGATAAAAAGGAATTGATAATTTAACAATTTCACTCCATAATTCGGCTGTGATTAGCCAAAATTCATTGGTTAATTTTAAGTTCAAGCCACATGAGTTAAATAGTATTTATGATATTTTGTTAGCTTAATGTGTAACGTACACCTGGTACTATTTTCATTGTTGTCACTTCCAGTCAGATGTCTGCAAGTTGCGACTGTTCAGTTCCGTCTACAGCAACAGGAAAGTGACACGCGACGAACAACATGATGGTCTGAAATTCTGCTTTCGTCTCAGAAATCTTCAACTGAGGCCTATGCAATGTTGCAGGAGGCCTATTGAGAGTTTGTTCTTCCCTCTAGTCTAGCTCGAATATGCTTTAAAATGTTCAAACAGGGATTTTTTTTATTGATTTATTTATGGACGCTCTTTAACATCTCAGGTCATCAGCGTCCATTCAATTCAGGGCGTGAAACGGCCGACAAATTTTGCTCAGAGGCCTCTCTTTCAGGCTTGACGTTCTTTTTCGTGCCGTAAATGTACGACACGGGACCCACGGCTTTACTTCCCTTCCGAAGGAAGCCATCCTTAGGATTTTTACGCCCGAAAAAATCCATCGGTCTTGGGCGGGTTCGAACCCGCGTTCTTGGACATAGGAGGCAAGTATGGTAACCACTACAACGCCAGGACCGACTCAAAGAGGGAAGAAAATACATTTTAAAGAAAGGTGAACCCGGTAACGGTATGCGTTCTAACGGAAGAAAATATCAACAATGGTGGTGTAAAGAACCACAGTCTGAACTGTCAGACATACAAATATGTCTTATTTCGCATATCTGGCTGATATAATTCATTTACATATGTTGTGTACTTTCCTGCAGCTAAAGACAAAACTATTGAGTTTCACGCATTATCAATTAAATGCATTAAAATTAAAGTTACAATAATGGAAATACAATAATATTAAAAAAAAAAAAAAAAAAAAAAAAAAAAAAGCAAATACAATTTGTCTATTCCAAGACCCAAACGTTATGCGACCCAGCAACAAGTATGCCAAAAATGTTCTTGTGAAAACTTTAGGGACGTCACTAACACCTGAAAATATATTGCCATACACAGAACACTGATAAAAGAGTATGCCCTCCGCCCCTAGAAGCTTGGCAATATTTTCATGTGAACTGCCTTGTTATTCATTTCTATCAGAATACTTTATATTGTTAAAAAAATAATGTCATATATGCTTAAGACCTGGGAAAAAATTACTTAGCTCTCACTACCTTTTGAATTTCTTTATTAAAAACTGCTTGTCTTATCAACCATTTTTTACCATCAGAAGTAGTTGTTAATTTACTATTATTTAGTTTATTTGCCTTCAGTCATGTGTAATAATATTGGAATATTAGAAATTCAAGGTAAAAATGTATTAATTGATGGCCGATCTATGGCAAAGAAGGCGATCTGAAAAGTTCTAGGCCTCGAGCATCGCTGGAGATGCAATTTCTTAAGCTGTAATCAAGTAATTATTTAGAATAACTTGTTTAATACAGCTTTCTGAAGCAGATTTACTGTACAAAACAAAATTGATTATCGCAGTGATAAAAGTCTTTATAAAATATGGTTTAGCGCCAAATTACTTTCATAACAGATTTATAAATTAATGCGGACTCTTATCGTTCATTAACCAGTAACAATTAGGTTGCTGAATTTAAAAGATGACCGTAAGACCCTTGAAGAATATCACTCCTGAGGAGCAGCACTAGAGAATCTTTGAAACCTAGGATGGTGTGTCCAATTACTGTTAACCTGAGGGTCATAAAAGCGTTTATTATCAGATGGCAGGCCGCATTGTAAATTAACTAACCATTTGCAGCAGTACTTCAAATATTAGTAACGTACCTGAAGGAGTAGACATTTGAGAACAATGGGCCGGGAAGTCTATATGAGTTCCTGTTGTTGCAAGACGAGAATATTCAGAAGAGAACTCAGTGAGGCACTTTCTGTACGATTACTTAATAAACTTCATGATGGAGAATGTACTTTCACATAGGCGGGTGCTTCCAAACATTGATGCAATTTTCCGCCAAAAGTTGCACACTTTAGGAAAACGAAAGTTGGAAAGAAGTCTGAAGAAATCTAACCTCCTTTCCTCCCTATTTTGTAGGAAAGTATTTCCACGTCTTTTATGGTTAATTCTAATGAGAAATAGCCAGTAATCTGATCCTTATGGTAACAGTTGTTTATTTGAGCTACCATTGTTGCAAGTGCTTGTTCAGTGAAACTGTTATACTGCAGTATCGTTATACGCAGAAGTTATACTGCAGAAACACAAAAAATGTGCAATTGTTATGCAGCAGTATCGCTATCGTAGAAGTTATTTATACTGCAGAAACACAAAACTGAGAAAGTGTTATACTGCAGTATCGCTGTCGTAGAAGTATACTACAAAACTGTTTATTACGTAATTAACAAGTTAATCGTAATTTTAGAGGAAGGTACAGAATTTTTTATTATATACTATTCTTCGAATCAGACAGTTGCTTACAGGGTGGGGGCTTCATCATAAGGATCGGCGGGCCGCCTTCTGGACAGTTCAAGTATATTATTTTTAAGTTTCACCTGCACTAACCGAAAAATTCCATGACAAACATATGATATTGCATTAGATGATGGCAAGTAAAGGTGGGCGAAATCACTTGAGACTGAAGCGTTTCAAAGGAACAGGTACATTATATTTTACACAAAGAATGACAAATGAAAAAACTTTGCGCAAGATTGTGAAACGTGCTCTCTAATTGCTGATGAAAAACGCATTCGTATGACATCGCAGCAATGTTTGGAGTGTTCTAAGAGAAAACGCCACACTTATAACTGTGGATACACCATCACACACCAGAATCGAATGTGAAAAGAAGTGATTGATGTTCAACATCAATGAAAACATAAAGTGGGTTGCATCTGTAGGAGAGAATGGCATCAATCTCGCAAAAAGAAGTACCATTCAGATCTTTTAAACCAAACACATAAAACCTTTTAAAAATATATTTGAATTGGAGAATACCCATGCTTTTTAGCGATGGAAAAATTAGGAAGTTTGAAGTAGAATTGTTGGAGCATCCACGCTACTCTCCATATTTGGCACCTTCTTACATCTATCCGTTACCAAAGCTCAAACGTTCCTTGCCGTTCGGAGTTTTCTTCAAATTAACACACGACTGCAGCTATAAAGGAGTGTTTTCCATACTTTTCCGGAAAACCACCAGAGACTGAGTGATAGCTTTGGGGCTTCTCTGAATATTTTTCAATTTAAATATTTATACCTTCGTTGTTAATTGAGAATAGTTATCTAACTGCCTTCGTATAATTGAACTTTTCTAAGAAATATATACAGTGCATTTTGAACTTTTTAATTCATACAAATTTGCGATCATAAAATGATATTTGAATGATAATCACCATTCCAAAAAGCGCTCTTTTATTCGGAATACATCGCAGTTAAATTTCCAACGCTCCCCTAGGTGCGCTGTGATTTGCCTGTTAATTTACTGCATTATATAAAATGTGCTTGCTTCCTCTCTTAGAGAGACATTAATGAAAGTGGTTTTTCCATCTTTGTGGATCTCGTTCTTTGGGGTACTACCTCCTGTTCAGAACTTTTCAATAGCCGCTCTGAATGAACATTTTCCAGCATTTCCTTTTGTCCATTACAGCGTATAGAGCAAACTTTCTGTATTAAACACCTACACACACAACCATACACACACACATATATATATATTTCTATGTTGGAAATAAAAAGTTGGGAAAAAATGTATCACTCTCCCCTCCCCCCTCCTCTCGCCAATAAAGGTTGAAACTACGGAGATTATGTAAAAGCACATCCGCTTTTTCTTGTACAGAACTGCAAGTTTTCCCACTAGATTACAATTGGGTATGTATCTAAATTTGTTTATTTTTGGAGCTTTCAAAATGCATTATTACGTTAATTTCCTCAAGCTAGGTTTTCAGCTATGCTATCTTCTTCATAAGCACCGGAATTATTTAAACAAATTATTTGTACCAATCCCGTAGCATTTCTTTTAACCACTGTATACAATGAAGCACTTATGTATTTCTAGGCACCAGCTTACAAAACCTAATTCATTTGTTTATACTATCAATTTCGAATACGGGTTTTAATTAATATTTGCAATTTATATGAAAATAAACTTTTTCTTTCTCGGTTCCATAAAGTTTTGTGATATTGACTGAATGATAATTCATTTTGGAAAAAAATCCTAGGAAAGGAGATAATTGACTTTATAGGCCAATCCGCACAATAAATTGAATACTTATTACTAATACTGCACTATCAAGTATTCATTGGATAATTAAAATTGGTGATTATAACCAGTACAAGTATCATTTCATGCTTTATTTAATTTAGGTATTATAAGATTTAATAACTAATTATTTAATGTTAAATTATTTATTAAGGATGAAAACTTATTCCTCTGTCCGCAGGATTGACACGGCAAACCACAAATCATAAATTACCGGACGATCCATTAAAGCACAAACCAACGCAAGCTGCTATTGCAATGAGTTCTCACATTGCATTCCCTTGTGGCTTTAGTATGCTAGAGACTTGACTGTATTACAATGTACGAGGGTAGAAATTTTCGACCTCGCCGATAAGGATTATCGCCTTCACAAAATTCTTATCTGGTGTCATGCCATATCTGTTCAGTAAATAACTGCAGCTGTAACTTCCGCTCCGCTGTGTACAGTTGTTCATATACTTGCATAAAGAAGGCTGTGTATCGAAGATTGTGACATGTTCAAAAAGGAGTTTCAAGCTGTTATTAAGTTCTTCACAAAAGAAGGACTTACTCCAAATGAAATTAAACAGCGATTGGACGGTGTATATGGGGAAGCATTCCCCTCATATTCTACCGTAAAAGAATGGGCCAAACTTTTTCGAATGGGTCGAGAAAGCATTGAAGACGAAGAGCGTGTAGGTCGGTCCTTGGAGGTGATCACTCCTGAAAACATCGCCCTTGTGGAAGAAGAAATTATGGAAGACCGGCGGCTCAAAGTTACAGAAATAGCAGCAAGGCTGGGCTTTTCTAAAACAGCAGTCTTTAGAATTATTCATGAACATTTAAACATGAATAAGGTTAGTGCAAGATGGGAGCCGAGACTTTTTTCCTCAATCCAAAAGCAGCAACGAGAGTCATATGTAGTCGGGCAGTTTTGGAGCTCTGCCGTGATAACGAGAGAGAAGTTCTGCAAATCATTGTTACAGGAGATGAAACTATGGTCCTCTACTATGATCTCTTATTCAAAAGAGAATCAATGGATTGGCGTAAAACTGGCTAAGCACTACCTCTAAAGGCCAAGGTCACTTAATCAACAAGGAGAGGAACACCAAGTAAATGGGAAGTACTATGGTGGCCTACTACACAGACTACGTGCTTCCATCAAAGAGAAAAGGCGAGGAAAGCTGAGTGGCGGTGTGCACCTACTTCACGACAATGCGTCTGTGCACACAGCTCAAGTTGCAAAGGAGACCTGTGTTCAGGGAATGATTAGCGGTAGGAGTTAATAACAAGCAGTTACACCTACTAATCGAATGATGTATTGTAATATCACAACAAATTGTAACATGCATGTAATATCTGTCGGCCTACACAGAAACAAAGGTGTCAATAACCTACATCTGGATTCTAAGAAAAGAGAGAATACCGAGCGCTCGTCATGAGGAAAAAATAAGCCTGAGAATGGCTAACTCCTCTTAGAGAACAAATATGTATTGTAAAGTTTTGCTGGCTCATGAAGGTATAAATTTAAAGCATAAAATTTGTTGGGCTGACCCAAGAACTTTCCTAGTTAACGAAGGAGCCGCATGCTACCGCTGTTACAGTAGAGAGAAAATGCTCTTATTAAGAACTAATCGGTTACACATCGTTGCTTTCACGCATTTGTTTTGTTTTAAAAGTTGACCAGGAGAAGAGAAAATTGTAAATAACTATGACATTTCCTTTGGGGGGGGGGGGGCACTTGCTTCTTAGAAGACGGTAGCTGTCATGTACGGGCTTCTTCACTTCTGTTCTAGCCAAAGTAACGATAAACAATCATTTTCTCATTATTCGTAAATATTTCCTTACTGGATCCGATCCAAGGTTCCAGGTTGCTGGAATGTAATGCACGGCGTGGAATTCATGGACATCACATCATCAGACGGGCTGAAGATTTCTGCGCTTCTCCAGCAGAGGTTAACGCTATCTGGAGAATATTTCTCTGACACTAGCAACAAACCACTATCTTACCTTGGATGTGCCAATACTCTCGCCGCCACCAACGTATAATGCACCACTTGTCTGATGGCATGCTCCCTAGCCGGGTTTGACCCCGTTGGCTTTTTTTTTTTTTTTCTTAAAGAGTATCATCTTAAAGAGTAGGGGTATAAGGGACTGCATCTATGTCATCCAAACTATATGTGATCTGACCTCAATCATTTCATTGCCACACTAGCAGTAGCAGAACAAATGTCTAATTCTGGGGGATGGATGACGGCTAATAGAGTGGAGGAACTAGTTCATGTGTCTCACCAAGGAATCCATCCACTTTCTGGAGGGCTGCATCCGGTCACTATAATTGAGAAAAATATAACAAATATTATTACAACAGGCCATCTATAGCGTGCATACTTCAAGAAGCAATAGGAACAGGTTTATTGCCCATCCAGACATATCACTTTTGGAGAATGAGATTATTCTGTGGATAGAACGGCGGAAGCTCTAGCGAAACATCCAATAGAAGCGTGGGAAGTCATTAGAAGGAGACAAAAGTCTTTGTTAGACGTTACTACAGTTCATAGGCAAGAGGCTGAAACTATTCTTGCACTGAGCTCTCCACCAGGACATAGATATGGATTTCATATCAATATTTAATCGACAATAATGTATGTATGCTGTGTACGATGATTTGTAAAATATTTTTGTATGCAGAAAGAAGGAATGTTTGTGAGGATTCTTAGCACACCTGTCTTGCCTGAAACGACCGAGCGCTGAGGCCGGCTGCCGGAACAATGGAGACTTTGTGTCTACGTGTCAAAAGGTACCGTAAGGCGGTAATGAACTTTAACGGTCATCTAAAGGTATGATTCTTCTGCAGCCAATAACAAGGAGTAGCGCCGAAAAGTGAGCTTCAACTCTCATATGAGAAACGAGGATTTTAAGAACTCACGTTCCCTGGATTTAGTGCTAAAGTCCCCTCGTGAACTAGAGAAGCCACTCACTATGATTAAAAATTAATATAAAGGAGGGACATTCTCCGCAGTAAAGCATTCTACTCGCTGCATTCTTCTTCTTTTAACGTTTACTTGAGATGCTTCGTTCAGTTGAGGTGTTGGTGACTCAACACGCGGGCACTTCAGTATTCGGCAATAATCAGGTTCATTAATCAGCTTTACTTCCGTCTTCGATACAGTCCGTGCGCCAGCAATGTGACCTTCGTGGTTCAGGCAGAGACGCGTCGAGGACAGAGAGTATCGACCAAATAAAACCATTAAAAGTCTATGAATTTTCGCTGATTAATTTGCGAACAATCCTCTCTAATTCTCCTTCCGTGCAAGAGCAGGCACAAAAACAGCAGAATCACGCCACACCGTCCTCTACACCCACGACGACACATCCACTTCAAAGCTAAATAAAGTACGCAACAATAATGGCTGGTGGACCTCTTATTAAAATAAGACCATGCCAGCTTTACCCACCGCCATGGGTGGCCGAGGTTGTTAAGGCGCGGACTCGTGAGCGGGAGGTACGGGGTTCGAATCCCACCAGGACCGTCCTCCCTGGTTGAGGTTTTTCCAGGTTTTCCTCAGTCCTCATAAATGGCAAATGCCCGGGAGATACCCTGAATTTAGGTCCTGGAACGCTTCCTTCCTTCCTTCCTTCCTTCCTTAAAAAAATCATTTCACCATTTGTCATTTCATTTCATGTATCATCAGTGCCCACCGCATGTGGTGCCTCAGTAGTAAAAACGGGCGTTAAAAACAAATAAAAAACAACTTTATTCACTCTAAAGGAAACATTTTCGAATTAGAAATATATTTGTTTTCATTATTTTTATATATACTGGTTAAAAACCCTTCTGTTTAATAATTTTTTTTTTCAAAAGTGATTCCTGTAATTTGCTAATCAAATATAGCAGATATTCGTTTCTAATCATGTAAAAATGTCATATCAGTGGAAACCCACCCCTGCAGTTATTACCGTCACTTGCTAATTAAGCAAAATCTAATCGTCAGAACAAACTCTTTATTTTAATATGTTTTACAGGTGTTTTGTTTTTTATCTGACAATGCTCATTTATTAGTAATACACAATAATTCCATTCTTCATCACACTCATGCAAATACAATAGAGGAATGAACGGGTCATCGATAAGTCCCACCACACTCAGGTGATTTGCAACATACAAGGGAAACGTGATACTCCTACATTTCTAACATTCCTTCCATCGAAACCGGTTTTTAGCAGGTAATCCACCCACCGCAGTTAAAATTTGCCTTGGTGGTTAGGTGAACATAATAACTATACGGCCGGCACTCGGTGAGGGCTGCTACCGGAATTCGCTTCCTTAGTGAAATCTGGGCTAGTCAATGACTGCGGAACGACTTCTCGGTGGCCCTCTTCTTCAAGGCAAGATCGTGTATATGTAAGTTTTGTTTGTCATATTCATAGTTATACGAAGTAAAAAAATTCGAATGAACACATTTGTGCCCCAGAGTAAATACATAACTCGCTCTATAAATCAAACATAAACCCTGTAAATGCACTTGCTTATCACCTCAACAGAAGTCGGTCCTGGTATTGTAGTGTAGTGGTAACCATACTTCCCTTCAAAACCCAATATCGCAGGTTCAAACCTGATCAGGATCGATAGATTTTTTCGGGCGTAAAAAACTTAAGTAAGGCTTCCTTCAGAAGGGAAGTAAAGCCGTGGGTCCCATGCCGTAGATTTAGAGTACGAAAAAGAACCTCAAGCCTGAAAGAAGAGGGTCTATGAGCAAAATTTGTCGACCGTTTAAAGCCCTGAATTAAATGGGACACTGATGACCTGCGATGTTAAAAAGCGTCCGTAAATAAACCAAAAAAATCAACCTCAACAGAATGAAAATTTTTCTTAAATAATAAACAGAATTTAACATTTTATTAAAAAATAGAATTGCAAATAATGTTGTTGGTACTAGTTTTTATTAACAGCGGTGTGTAACATCGTTAGAGAGTAAAATATTGAAATTATAAATGTAAAGGAAATATTTATATTCCTTTAAAACAAAATACGAACCAAAGAAATATTAATTTTCTTAATGTTTATGCATATTAACAAAAATTGAGTGAGAAAAAACGCATCATTATTCCCCGTTTCTCTTCAGAAGAGGAAGAAGGATGGTTGTCGTATATCAAGCTGCTTCGGTACGACATTTTGCTTCTCGACTCTACAACCATGTGGGAACGCACCATTGACACCCAAAGTGATGAAATTGATAACGGGACTGGAACCTGTGACCGTCTCCAAGGGAGATTTTTTTGTCGTTGATAGAGGCGAGCGAGAGTTAGGAGGCCATGAAATTGAATGTAGCCTGAAACAAGTAAAGAGGCTCCTCACGCGTCTGGCAGCCAATATCCTTTCGCCCATAACCTCACTTTCCCACAACGTGAGCGTTTATCGGAAGATAAACCGCACGTGATATCAGATGTGGTCCGTTGGCGGGCAACACAGGCCACCAACTTCCCACCCTCTTCCCCCAAACCCTCCATATTATACCTTCCATTATTGGCAGCGATTCTAGCACACAAGTGCTCCTGTAATGTGTGTTAAGGAACTGATGGCCCTGTTTTTCTTCTTTAGCGTACGTTGGCTCAGTTTGCAGAATACATGACCCAATTGACAAGTAAGGTATAGGAAGATTTTTTATCAAGCGTTAATAAAAAAAGTTAGAAACCTCAGTGCAGCCTGCTTCAACAGACGTTACAGAACCTGATGTTTCAAAAATAAAACTAAAATATATTGCTATGGTGGCAATGTTCCTTTAAGTATAGTAAGTAGAAATCACAAGAACTTTGAATTGGTGGCTATTTAGACAGTCAATAAATTTCTATTCCAGTCATTTAATATTGGAAAAAGTCCATTTATAAAATGTATCTCTAGATGGTTCAATAATGAGGTTTTTATAACATGAATGAATTGTTTAACTCTTATATCCACTCACAAGTGTTTTATTTTTTAAGACATGGTCTACTGCGAAACTTGTGCTCCAATAAATAAATGGAGCAAACTTCCAATTTGTCTATGCATTTTTGGGAAATTTTGTTGTTCATTTGTTTTATTTACGGACGCTCTTTAACATCTCAGGTCATCAGCGTCCCATTCAATTCAGAGCGTGAAACGGCCGACAAATTTTGCTCAGAGGCCTCTTCTTTCAGGTTTGAGGTTCTTTTTCGTGCCGTAAATGTACGACACGGGACCCATGGCTTTACCTTCCTTCCGAAGGAAGCCATACTTAGGAATTTTACGTCCGAAAAAATCATCAATCCTGGTCGGGTTTGAACCCGTGACCTTGGGTTTAGAAGGCAAATATGGTTACCACTACACCACCAGGAAAGACGCGTTAGACAGAATGTCATGCTTGTTAAATTAGAAAAAGAAGAATAAAACAATCTATCACTATCAGAATAGGGTTCGAGACTAGATGATAAATCACTCAATCTTCTAAATAAACACAGGAAGTTTAGAAATAGTACGGAGGAGCTAACAAACGCTGAAAGGAAAAGGGAGGGGGACTTGATTTCCTTCAGATGTTTCAGTTTAATGGAACCTGCGGTGATACAGCCCTCCCACATTTTTATGCACTTAAAAAAGACCGATGCGGTTTCGAGCATTTTGCAGAAAGGAAGAGGATGCCCGCGCAACCAGGAGCTGCTCCGCGGAAACCCGGCTGCAAGTATTGATTGTTTTTGTGTACAACTGCCTCTGTGGTAAAGCGGTGGGTGTTTCTTTCTCCGCCGGCAAACCGCAGTCGATGTCCTCCAGCGTTTCGCGGAAAGAATCGTGGCCCATTGAGTCCGACTGGAGTTTTCAGATAGTAAAATGTTTTGCGACAATTTAGAGTAGCCTAACATACATTCTGCTGTAATTTCATAAACGGGGAAAAATATTTCATTAAGTGTTAATTTCCGTGACAGACGATTTAAAAGTTACGGCATTATAGATTTCGTTTCACATTTGCGCTCGTAGCAAGGAACGCGTGTCAACATAGAACCGTGTACGAAACGCCGAGGAACTTCCAGGGCAGTTTAAAACACTAAAACATAAAAGAGTAACGCTTATAAAAACCAAATAAAGAAGTATTCTTGAAGTTGTGTACCCCTTTACGCGATCAGCTATGAGTAAAACATTTTAAATTGTTGCGTCATGTGTTCGCGCGCTTCCTCTTTTCTGTATTTTGCGCACCTCCATTGTAGCAGCTGCTGACCAATCACAGGTCTAGAAATTATTTTCCCCTTGCTTTTTAACTTTTCCCCCTGGATATACGTAATGTGAATGCCCTGAATTCAAACATGGTTGCAGTTTTACTCTATCGAGCTAGATTTTTAAACAAAATCACATCAAATGTAATAATGTACTTATATCTTTATGCAATGTGGTTAAGTTTTAAGACATATAGCTAGGACAAAACTGTTTTTGTAGGTTTCATTTGAACTTAAAATATTAATGAATACATTGAAAAAAGAGAGCTATAATTATGTATTTCTAAACATTTTTCATTATTAGGGAGAAGAAGAATTATTTTTTTTTGGAAGTTCTGATATGTCCTTCACTACTGTCCCTTTTCAAACACCAATAAGAAGCCCAAATAGCCTTCCATTGTTTTAATGTCTTTATGAAACCGCTCACCTTGTTCTTCGCTCATTGGACCAAGATTCGCTGGGAATAATAAATAGGCTGTTGAGCAAATGCACTTTAACACTCATTCTATACCCTAGATTTCTAAAATGTAACATTTCCTCTCCAATTTTTGTAGTTCACAGATTTCTTGTTGTCAAGAAAGTCTTCTGTCACTTGTTTGTATGTCAACCATGCTGACATGGACTGAGGAAAGGTCTCATCCCGCATAAGCTCACGAATCTGGGGTACATCGAAAATACCTGTTGCTATCTTAGCTTCAGTTTTCTGTGGGAATTTTGTAACAAGAGCTTTGAAACTATCCTTATTAACAGCAGTAACAAATTGCTTCATCAGGCCTAATTTAATATGGGGTGGTGGAAGAAGGACATTTGAAGGAGAAACCATGGTTCATAGTTCACATGTTTCTCTTCAGGAACTAAAATGCACCTTGTAGCCACTTTTTTGGTACAATGCTCTGATTGTAGTGAACTATTTATTATCTTGTTTATATCTCTCAAATAAAAACTGATATTTTCTATAATACTGATTTCTGCAAAACTGTAGCTCGATGAAACAAAAGTATCGCTGGTTTGAAAGCTTTCATGTGGTGGGAAATCAGAAAACATGAACAGTTTTTATTCAACAGACCATATGATATACAGAATGTCTCTAAATTAGATCAACAAACTCTGTGATCGTTTTGAAACACTTTTTGTTAAGAAGGCTCATTTTAGAGTAAGACTAGCAATGGATGGGATTAGGAAGAGGATGAACATTGCTACAAGTGGATCGAACCTGTCTGCCCTAAGGTAACTGACGTGCTCAGACTGTTTTTCCATTGCTGCGGCTGCCGCGTGTTAATTTTTATGTAACAGGTTGGGTGCTCTGTTGATTTTTTATTGACCCAATTGAATGCCATAAAAGAGTGTAGTTCAACGTCATAGCCCAGGTGTTCCTTAGCAAATGTTAACGTATGACCGTTAGCTAGCAAGGAATAATAGTTAACACCTAAGACTCCGGGTCTAGCGCCCGTAGGTATAGCTTAGTTTTAATTTGTATATTAGGATGTACTGAAAATAAACTGCTGACGGCATGTTTTAGCAATCAAAAGTATTCTTACCTGCTAGTGCGTTGTGTTCGTTAGGTACATATTATCTAGAGCAAAGATAAAGGGTTGAAATCAAGACTCGGAGCTCCTTAATATTAAGTTTACATTATAATTACTGTTCGGATTAACATTTTATGTATGTAAATATCTGAACATTTTCTGCAAAGTGGAGGTACTGTATTCATTTTTCACGTTTTACTATTGAGATAGCTGAGAGACACCTGCATGAAAGCCTCTTTGCAAGAGCTAGTGTATTATATGTATAAGGAAGGTTTGTTGGCGGGTGACCTGGGGGAAGCAGGTAGTGGATAGAGACAGAGATAGGCTAAGAATTGTTACTTTCCACCAGCGAGAATGCCAAGCGAACATTGCCGGCATATTGTAAAAGGGTGATTTCCACTTTCAGGGTAACAGCTAGGTTACATTGTTTGTCTTACGGAACAAGGGAGGTATGCCACAGTAGGAAATACAGATTTCTGAACATGTATCGAATATAACAGATATGAAACAGTATAGGACACATTAAAGGGTCTCACAGCAAAAATAACATTTTCCCAGGAAAGAGAGATACCAAACAGATGGGCAAAAACGTGCGTTATATATGTGACCATTTTATCGATCTAAAAGTAACTAAAGGCGAAGAGAGCAATTATTATGTAGGTCCAGCATGAAAGGTGAAAGCCGAACTTTATAACCGAGGTTTTTTCTGGGAAAAGAACGGAACGAAAATTTTGAGGGAGTGTAGGGAAAGAAATACTAATAACCAATGAACAATGTTCTAAATCATACAAATCATAGCCATTCTGCGTGAACAGATATTAGGGGATATCCAATACGGAAGCCCGGAATTCACTCGGATTTTAAAATAATATAGAATTAAAATTCGCGTAAGGAGGGGCTTAGGAATAAAAAATAAAATGTTAGGACGTTCAAGTGGAAGTAACAAGGAGTAAGAATTGGAAGTCAAGCAGTAAGAGGGCTCAAGAATCGTCTTAAGAGCCAGGAACTAGAAAAAGTGATAGCTAGAACTCGGGTTTCGTGGACAGTCCGACCTATAACGAGAAAGTATTACATAACGAATAAATAGTGAGATATTGAAAACGTCGTGTGTTCTCTGTGGCTAGTGTTCGAAACCTTCTCGTCCCGTTGACTCCCCCCAAGTCACAAAACATCGAGCGAATTTGTTACCCACAATTTCAAAACAATCCTTCTCTCAAAGCCGAGGCTTCAAGAACTTCAAGATCGAGAGCACCAAGAACATCCGCCGTACACACCAAACACAGCACCCGTGCCCGCATTCGAACGCTGCTTCAGAGTGAATCTTCAAATACGACGATAATCAAAATTTGAACACAAGTTAAGAATTAGATATTTAGGCATGTGTAATAAACCATAAAAATAGTAAGTGAACAAAAAGTGACAAGAAACACCTAAGAATTTTCTAAATAAAAGAACGTATATTCCTATAATCCCAAAAGAAATCGTATACTGTCTACAATCTTTCATTAACGCTCTTTAGGATGTGTTAACATTTTGAACAACACATAAAGTTTGCCATATGGGTGGCAGTCTTATGAACTACTACAGTCAAATGCCTATTAGCGGAACTGTAAAAGCTTGTGTTACAAGCGGAATGGCCCTGTGTTAGTTTTAACGCAGGGCAATTTAGTTGTTCGTTGCTATGATGCTCCTGTGAGTCATTAACAGGAACAGTTTCCATAACGCTTTTTAAGTAACGGTCCATTGGGTTTAGTTTTATACACTGATAAATGTCACACCCGGGACAAAACAGATCAATGGTTTGCAGCAGTAAAATTCATACCTTAAACAGGCGTAAGACGCGGTATCCAATTCATCTCTTACGTAGTCAATATTGATTTAACCAACACTATAAAACCGTTATCTACTCCTTTCTTTATATTACTGGAAAGCGTCAGTACTACAATATTTTCGTTACCTTTTTCCTATTAATTTTTCAAAACAGTACGCATTTTTCATACTTGTACAAAGCATTTATTTGTGCTTTTTGTTCGTTTTAAAGCCTTGGATAGGAAACTCTGCGTGTTTTAATTTCTCCACAGATATTCTGAAATATACAAGTTATTTTTAAGTTTTTATTTGTAAAAACCAACTACAAATAAGCCCCAAATATACGTAATGCATAGTTTCAAAGACAAATGCATGGCGACTGTCTTTAAGGAATGTGTCGGAAAAAGGACCTTAATGAGTACATTAAGCTTTCCTTGTTTATTACACTTGTTGCACGCTACGTGGTTTTATTTTGTATTGTAATCGTAACGTATGAAGAACGAAAGTGTATAAAATACTGTCGTCTATATCACATGAAGATCACATATTTGCAAATGTGGCCGAAACACTCACGGAGGCATAAAACATATGGTTGCTATGGTACGAGGGTAGGTTCATAAGTTTTCGGTGTAACAATTTTCTGGGTATGACAAATACAAAAACTATATTTCACTTTTCAATATAGTTACTCTTTATTGCATCACACTTCTCACATCTTTGAATTAACGTTTCATTCCCCCCCCCACCCAAAATGGTCAGAAGTCTTGTCTGCAAAATGGGCATAAACAGCATCCATCATTTCGTCACACTTATATTTCCTTCCTCAAAAGTCCTTCTTCGGTTATGAAAAGAGGAAATAGTCACTGGGAGCTAAATGTGAGTTGTAGGGCGGATGGTCGATTTCCTTGAAGCCACATTTCTTCACAGTTTCCTTTGCAACAAGAGCTGTGTGCACAGCGCGTTGCCGTGAAAAAGGCGCACACCACAACTCAGCTTTCCTCGTCTTTTCTCTTTGGTGGAAGAACGTAATTTGTGTAGTAGGGCAGCATAGTACTCCCCATTTACTGTGGTGTTCCTCTCCTTGAAGTCAATGAAGAATATTCCTTCACAGTCCCACAATATTGTGATCATGATCTTCTTGGTTGACTGAGTGACCTTAACCTTTAGAGGCAGTGCTTCGTCAGATTTACCCGCTCCATTGATTCTCTTTTGGACAAGGGACCATAGTAGAGAAGCATAGTTTCATCTCCTATAACAATGGTTTGCAGAACTTCTCTCTTGTTGCCACTACAGAACTCCAAAAATGACAACAGATGAATCATTGCTACCTTTGGACTAAGAAAAGAATTCTAGGTACCCATCTTGCACTAACCTTATTCATGTTTAAATGTTCAGGATAATAATTCGAAGGACTGATGTTTCAGAAGGACACAACATTTCTGCTACCTCTGTAACTTTGAGCTGCCGGTCTTCCATAATTTCTCCTTCCACAAGAGCCATGTTTTCAGGAGTGAGCACCTCCAAGGGCCGATCTGCACGCTCTTCGTCTTCAATGCTTTCTCGACCCATTCGAAAAGGTTTGGCCCATTATTTTACGGTTGAATATAAGGGGGCTTCCCCATATACACTGTTCAATCGCTGTTTAATTTCATTTGGAATTAGTGAAGAACTTAATAACAGCTCGATATTCCATTTTGAACATGTCATGATCTTCTACACATAGCCTTCTTTATGCAACTGTATCTGAACAAATGAACACAGCGGAGCGGAAGTTACAGCTGCAATTATTACTTAACAGATAAAGTGTGACACCAGATAAGGCTTTTGTGAAGAAGATAATCCTTATAGGCGAGGCCGGAAACTTATGGACTTGTCCCTCGTTTAGCGGACCTGTCTAATCCTCACCTTCTAAAAATGTCTGAATGGAAAAACACAGAATGTCAACGAATCATTGCTTTGTGAACGCGTGTGCCAAACACAGTGTTTGTAGGTTTTGATGCAGTTTTAACATTTAACACTCGGGATATAGAAAGAGTGAACTATCAATACACCCCGGTTACAACACAATAGTGCTACTTCAAGAACAAGACTCTATAAGTATCAAGAAAGAAGACAAAATGGTGGGGCAAATGAAAAAATCTGTAAGAAAGGAGAGAAGAAACAAGAGGAAGACCAAAGACGAGGAAATTGACAAATGGATCAGGGCAATTTTAAATGTATTATCAAGACAAGAGTTCAATTATAAGCGTTAACAGCATTTTTCTCAGTTCGACATAGTTATACCTTATGGTACATATTCTTCCTGGATATTAAAAATAAAAAATTAACTTTTACATTACATTCTCATGATAAACAGCTACAAAATTAAGATGGGATTTTGTGTAACTCTTATCAGTTTCAAAATACCGCAATTTCATTTAATATATATATATATATATATATATATATATATATATTGTTATAATAAGTATATCTTGTCAACCAACTAAAATTTCAGAAAACTGTTTCTTATTATTATAAATGAAGGTATACATTACGCATAATAAAAGCTTGAAGTTGTTATCTCAATTCAGTTTTGAGAAAAGAGTATACGGGAATAATGGAAAATTACTATGGGCGAGATATGGCAGGCTATTCCCCTTAAGAATAGTTTCACTGTTAGTTTCTTCATCCTAATAGGTGAATAAAGATTGCAGCAAGACTAATACAGACAGCGTTTAATGAACAAAATGAGAAAAACAACAGAGAATAAGGTCATGTGAGTTCATTGAACAGCCAAATAGTTCGGGAATCAGTGTGGAAATGGTCTGTAAAGGTCCTTGGAGTTTAATAGAGAGTGAGTGTAAAAGGCGCCAGCATGCGTTTGACATATGTAAATGAGGTCTCTAAAACTCATTCAGTGGACCTGCAGGGAGCAAAGTAATTAGAGGTAATTCCACAGGTGGGATCGAGCGAATTTCATAGACGTTGCACACAAAAACCGGGCAAGAGGGGAGGGTAAAGAACTCACTGGAACAAAGGAAACGCACTACAATAGATCAATGAATATTACAGATTAGTTGTCTCCCTTTGATTTCAATCTTTAATAACTGTGAATGACGTTAAAGTGAATTCGTTGTTCTTTATTTGCAGCTATAGGCCTAAAACATGAAGCTAAAAACTACACTTAATCATAGATGAATTCTTGGTGCGGTAAAATGTTTTCTTTAATTCTTGAATGTTACGACCTGGTTTAATTTCGTTAATAACCATTGCAAATTGCCGCTACTTCATGAATCTCTAAATTGAAAGCATAAATACAATAACAAGGTCGCAACATTAAAGAAATAGTATATGGCTATCAAACATGATTTCTGATACAATGAAATACAACCTTTCCTTGTATATCAACGACAGGCGGAGAGAAAAAATGCTAGGGGTATATGGGGTAATTAGAGCATCCAATATAAAAGTGCAAAAATAACTAGCACTGTTGATGGTGCACTTTTTTACAACTCAAATATCTACCCTGTTGGAAGGTCGGACTATTAGACTGGCTGGAAACGGATACCAACCATAGTTCCATGTTGCTTTTGAAAATTAATTACGAATAGATGTGATTAATTTATTTGTATCCCTTAAATCATACAAGTTTACCCTACATAGGTCGGCTTTTTCATGCATTCAAGACTTTCAAACAGCTCGATGATGTCTTGCTATATCGAGACCACTATATACCTTATGTGTTTTCATTTTAAGTAAAATATGCCATTGTTCTTTTAAACAATATTTTGCACTTTGAAACTTTTTCAAAGGAGCATAAGTATTAATATTTACAACGCCAATACTAGGATGAACAAATGATATTATTTGAATATCAAAATGAACTGAATATTACCTCAATGAAGGGTGGCTTTAAGGACAACCTTTGCTAGGGACACAGACGGTCGTCACCCAAAAATTGGTCCGAAAAGCATAGAAATGTTTTACTAAAAGGAGCAGAGCAAATTGTATGCAAAGAACATGACAGAAAATCAACGCATGTTTTATACCAGCTAAAATGTTATAAGGGTTTCACTTGTTTAAACTTTTGAATCATCATTCCAAAATCTTATTCCATTAATATTAGAATTGCAAGCTTAAACTACATATACAAGATCATAGAACTCAAAAAATGCTGTGAATTACTGTATTACATGATCTCTCGTGAATATCAAATACAAGCCAACACAACATGTCAACGAAAGGGAAAGAGAAACATTCCTAGGAACATTTCGGCTGGAATGAATTGTAACTTAAGTTGAAACCTGGAGAAACACGTAGCAGTAGCTGCATCTTTATTTTTATAGAGTTCTATATACACATTACAAATATATTTTATATAAGGGTCGTTATTCGTACATAACCACGCAACTAGAAAGAGAAACAAATAATAATAAAAATAAATAAACATTAACACGAGAAGAACGGTATGATATATGAGTGGAAACACATTACATTATTTATAATTACACTAGTTATTGCGTTCGAACCAGAAAATAAATTACTCCTAGCTTCACGCACTTCGGCTAGGAAAATGCCCATTTTCAACAAATTAGTGTGATTCGCAAACAAGTTTCTAGCGTGCCAACCTTACTCTAATTGCCTTTAAAAAGGAAACAGCATTTTTGTCAGTTGTTTCAAATGGGTATATTCCGCCGGAACGTTTACCCATTTCTCATCCCCTCTAAAGATTCTCCTACCAGAAATCTCCGTTATTTTATGAGCTTTCCAACCTCCCCAATCTTTGGTTTTGCTGTCCATACTTCATGACAACCATATCTCAGGGTAACATTCAGCTATTTTGTGGAGTAGTTGTACTTAACAGGACTGGGAGAGGAACTGTGTTAATAATCACGCAATGTGAAATAATATATGTGGTAATTTATTATGCAAGATCTTCCGCGTCCTCTGGTGTTCTGCGTACGATAGAACTTGACTACGTCGATTATAAATTTAGCTGCCGCAACTTCCAAGGAGATGAGATGAATCCGAGAACTGCGTCCGAAGTAGAACTTATTTTGAGTCTTGCAGTACGTCGAACTTAGAATACTTACCTCAGCCGAATGTATAACTTCAAGTGCCTCAGCCGAATGTAGAACTTCAAGTGCCTCAGCCGAATGTAAGAACTTCAAGTGCCAAAGCCGAATGTAGAACTTCAAGTGCTTCAGCCGAATTTAGAACCTGAATAGTCTCAGTCGAATGTAGAACTTCAAGTACCTCAGCCGAATGTAGAACTTCAAATGCCTCAGCCAAGTGCAGTACTTGAAGTGCCTGAACCGAATGTAGAATTTCAAGTGCCTCAGCCGAAAGTAGAACTTCAAGTGCCTCAGTCGAATGTAGAACTTCAAGTGCCTCAGCCGAATGTAGAACTTCAAGTGCCTCATCCGAAAGTAGAACTTCAAGTGCCTCAGTCGAATGTAGAACTTCAAGTGCCTCAGCCGAAAGTAGTACTTCAAGTGCCTGAACCGAATGTAAGACTTAAGTGCCCCAGCCGAATTTAGAACTTCAAGAGTCTCAGCCGAATGCAGTAATTCAAAAAACTCAGGCGAATGTAGAACTCGAAGTGCAAGTGCCGCAGCCGAATGTAGAACTTCCTTCAAGAGGTGCCCACTGGAGCAAACCCCTTCTTATATATTTGATTCAAATTAACTAATCGTTGACTTCACTAAGCCATGGGGATCACACAAGTACGCGAAAGTCTCGCGCTATGCTTTAAAAATTCAAAACACACACCACCTATTGGCTGGTTCAAGTTCACCTGTCAGCGCATGCTACTCCTACTGTTTGAAAGTTTAAAACATCTATTTACATTGGTTGGTTTAAAGTTAACTAACTGTATAAACGGCTAGTGAGTTCATTCCCCTAAGGTATTCGAAAGCCTTGTTTTTATTAATCCGTGCCTAGGGCATAGCACTGGTATCTTGCGTTTATTCTTCTTTTATATGTCGGTTTATTGTTTCCTTGTTGCTCCCCCTTTCTGGCTGGCCTTCCGTAAACAGTTACACCAGAGAACTTTCTCTTTTGACATTCAATTCACATTTTAAGTTATACCTTATGATACACACACATAATATCCACATTACTAATAATACAACAAATATAATGATTAGGTTTATAACATACATATTATATTTATATTTCAGTAGGAGGGGGTGCAAGAATAGTTTCAATTTTATTAGTTTTTCTTGTTACTACTGCCACAACACAGCGGAGTTTGTCAACAACGAAACTTGTCAAAATATACTTTAAACGACTGTGGGCGGGAAACGCCTTAACAACCTACCAGCGATTTAAATTGAGAAAATGAAAAACTACTACTACTACATGTATGAACAAGATGCCATCTATGAGGAATCCGCCTCACAGAACGCACATCGACTTCAATTCACAATGTAACATGAGCACGTGCGTAATAAATGCATTTCACAAACATTTCATTTGTTATAACATAGCATTATCATATTACATTTTAACAATAATCATATTATTATTACTGTTGCTTTCGAATATGTAGGAAAATGAATAAGTAGCTTTAACTTTCAGCCCAAAATATTCCACATCTCCCAATAGTTAGCTTTTGCATTTAGCAAATGTTTCAACTTTGTAATTTTCATATTATATGCTCAGTCCTGTAGCAGGAAATCAATTTCTTAATCGCTTATTGTTTGTCCAATATCTTCATTCTTTCAGCACTAAATGGTGATGATATACGAGAGTAGGTCCTTAAGTTTCCGGCCTCGCCGATAAGGATTATCGCCTTCACAAAACCCCTATCTGGTTTCATGCATTATCTGTTAAGTAAATAATTGCAGCCGTGACTTCCGCTCCGCTGTGTTCATTTGTTCAGCTATAGTTACATAAAGAAGGCTATGTGTAGAAGATTGTGGCACATTCAAAAAGGAGTATC
Source organism: Metallyticus violacea (assembly GCA_030762175.1). Taxonomy (NCBI): domain Eukaryota; kingdom Metazoa; phylum Arthropoda; class Insecta; order Mantodea; family Metallyticidae; genus Metallyticus; species Metallyticus violacea. The sequence goes on along the minus strand of CM060842.1, from coordinate 122,152,726 downwards.
AATCTGTTATTAAGTTCTCCACAAAAGAAGTTAAACAGCGATTGGATGTTGTATAGGGGGAAGCATCCCCCTCATATTCTACCGTAAAAGAATGGGCCAAACTTTTTCGAATGGGCCCAGAAAGCATTGAAGACGAAGAGCGTGCAGGTCTGCCCTTGGAGGTGCTCATTCCTGAAAACATCGCTCTTGTGGAAGGAGAAATTATGGAAGACCGGCGGCTCAAACTAGCAGAAATAGCAGCAAGGTTGGACCTTTCTAAAACAACAGTCCTTCGAATTATTCATGAACATTTAAACATGAATAAGGTTAGTGCAAGATGGGTGTCTACACTTCTTTCCTCAGTCCAAAAGCAGCAACGAGTCATCTGTTGTCACGCATTTTTGCAGCTCTGTCGTGAATGCGAGAGAGAAGTTTTACAAACCATTGTTACAGGAGATGAAACTGTGATCCTCTACTATGATTCCTTGTCTAAAAGAGAATCAATGGTGTGGCGTAAACCTTGCGAATCACCGCCTCTAAAGGCCAAGGTCACTCAGTCAACCGAGAAGATCATGACCACAATATTTTGGGACTGTAAAGGAATACTCTTCATTGACTTCAAGGAGAGGAACACCACAGTAAATGGGGAGTACTATGCTGGCCTACTGTACAAACTACTTGGTTTCATCAAAGAGAAAAGGGGAGGAAAGCTGAGTGGTGGTGTGCGCCTTCTTCACGACAACGCGCCTGTGCACACAGCTCTTGTTCCAAAGGAAGCTGTGAATAAATGTAGCTTCAAGGAGATCGACTATCCCCCCTACAACCCAACTCTAGCTCCCAGTGACTATTCCCTCTTCTCAAAACTCAAGAGGGATCTTCGAGGAAGGAAATTTAAGTGTGACGAAGAAGTGACGGATGCTGTTTATGCTCATTTTGCACAAGACTTCTGACTATTTTTTGGGTAGGGATTGAAATGTTAATTCAAAGACATGAGAAATGTTTTGCAGCAAAGGGTAGGTATATTGAAAAGTGAAATATATTTTTATCTTTATTATAAGAAAATGCCTAGGCCGGAAACTTATGGACCTAACCTCGTATTGCAATCTATGGGTATATTTCTTTTCGTGCTTGTATTAATTCTTAAATTGTTTGTTCAAATTCTGGATATTTATTCTCCAAAAATTTGCTTTGTATTTTATAATAACTACTAATTAAGAACAAGCACTCGCATGAATTTTACTTTTTCCCGCTCAGTAATGGAATAAAAACAGTGATGATAGGAATAAAATTAATGAACGTAGGAGCAACATAGAATGCATTTTGATTCAATTTTAATTGTCAATCGAGTATTAATGAGCTCGTTATTGGCAGAAATTATCTGCGACATTTTTATTAATATTTTCTGCGGATAAATGCACAAATCTCAGCAAAACTTAATTTACTCCTTCAGTCATTGAGAATGTCACACAGTACGTGATTATGCAGTGCTCTGTTTTGTTTCAATCTAGTTATAGTTATAGAGGTATGTTAAAAGTTCTTGATCTTACTCAGAGATGTCGTGAAGACGGCCCAAATTATGTGACATTTGTTAAGTGTCTGCCTTTAGATGGCGCGCCGTAAAGTTTCAGACACGTAAGAGTAGTCACTTGTTTGTGAAGATCGTGTAAACCAACTAGTATTAACATTTTCTTCAAAATGAATAAAACTGAAATACGAGGCTGCGATAAAGTACATTGTTTTAAAGGGTTTAAATACAAAAGGAGTTAGATTCCACATTAAAGGGTTCTTCTACTTCGTTTTCAATGTGGGCAGCGTGGTCGTACAAGATGAGGAGCGCTCAGAGTGTCCCAAAACTGCTACGACAGACGAGATTGTAACAAAAATTCATAATGCCATACTCAATATCGCCGATTGATGGCTGACATTGCAAAGACCACAATAAGCCACGTCCACGACATTTTATCGTTAGAGAAATTTCGGTTAAGAGAACCCTTTCGACTTAAGGGTGCCACATTAGCTAAAACATATTCGAATGAAAGTGTGTAGGCTTGTTTAAACGCAATTCTAGCGGGTTTCCTAACAGTAGATGAATCAAGAATTCATTACTAAACGCTACTACACGACAGGATTTAATCACAATGAATGCAGATATTACATTGAGAAGTAATTGTTAAGTACAGCGGCGCACAAGAATGAATGAAGGTAAGTAAAGAAGGAAACAAAAGGAATTGCAAATCTGCTGCATGGAACTTTCTGATTGCATGCTAGAACTTCTCTGATTTCCCTCTTGGTTATGCGGTCAGGTCAACAAGAGTGGGCACTCGGCCCGCGAGAAAGGAGCGAGCAAGAACACGGTCTTCAAAGGTCCGTGGGGTTGGTTGATTAAATTTCATTTATTCTCTGTCAACACGCTGCCCTAGAGATGAAGAAAACGTAGAGCGGAACTGCGGGTCGATATCAGACCCAATCCAAATAACGTGGAAACGAAAAGAACGTCAGACATTTCCCTTTCCGCCCCGGTAGCTATGCAACCGCATGATACAGCACTAACGTTCGTTATCGCTAACGTTCCGCAGTCTGTGTACATGATGCAGGTTGGGGAACCGGAAATTTGAATTTGTTTTCTGCTGAAATTCAGTTCTGCATTATTGGTCACCAGGCAAGAAAAACGGGAAAAGAGCAACTAGAAACTGTATTGCTATGATATTCTTTTAAATATTGGCACTTTCCTATTAGTGCCATACAACTTTGGGAAATGTATTGCAATAATAAGCCCCCAGCATTTAGTGCTGGAAAGGCTAAAGTGCCTAATATTACGGAAGAAGGAGGACCAATTTCTAAAAGGATTGTTTTAAATTTGTTTACCAAGATTTAATAAATTAAGACTTTTAAAAAAAATGCACTCTTTCAATTAATTATAAGATCAATCATAACACTGAGAAGGTACACAAAATTAATAACAGAAATACATAATTTACATAATTTAAATTTAATACATAAAAACTAAATCAAAATAGGTTTGACATGAAATTTGACAAAGAATATGGTACAATAAATTACATCAGATATTTACTTCCAAAATAAGTCAAAATACAACTATACAATACCTTTATTACCTAAAGTTGAATTTCATTATTATTAAAATACCTGAACTGAGGAAGTATACCAAAATAATTTTCTTAGTGATTTCACCAAAAATAAAAAAGAAAGCATTGCTTAGTACTTTCATCAACATTACCCAAAAATGAAGGAATAAGCCTCTTATTTTTTTCTATGAATCCAATTATAATGAAAATAAAAACTCTTCTTTATATAACTCTCTTCAAAACTATTCGGTATATTAAATCTCAAAACATTTCAATAAGTTTATATCAAAAATTACATCACATACTCATGTTAAAAATAATTTACACAAAGGAATGTTGCTTTCAATTTGATAACGAAAATTCACAATTTACGCAGTTAACAATATTATCTAGATGTCTAAATACCTGGGTCACTGGATGAATGAACGTGAAATTGGCTGTTTTAATACATTTTACAAGCCCATGCCGAAACCAACTTATCTCTTTCCTGTCCAACGACCAACTGAGTGTAAGAAAGAATACTTCAGCAACCAGAACCGACCAATAATGACCACATGCTCTGGTCAATGAACAACAAGTATTAGCGAAAGTAACGTCGTTAGGAAGGAGAGAGCAAAGGATATAACGTTTTGTGTAAATAATGTATTGCCAACCTTAGTCACAAGATGTAAATATTGTAAAAATGAATTCACTACTGTAAACATAGGCAAAGCTTTAAATTTCCTCATTTACTTATGGAATGTTTATTCCTTTGTGTTTAATACGACAATGTTTTTAAATTGATGAAGGGATTATTGGGAACGTTTTATTCTCAACCACGAAAACGTCGCATGTGTTCAATTTGTAAGCAAATCCTCAACGATTTGTAGACAGTTTTTCCACAAAGTGTTCACAGTTGAAACTGCAGTTACACTGTTTATGAGTCCTATTGGTAGATTTATTTCAATGAATATCGCGATACCGAGCTGCTTGTCCAGCCGCCGGACACTGATGATACATGAGATGAAATGATAAACTTGGAAGGCATATTTTTTAAAGTATGAAAGCGTTCCGGGCTTAAGTTAGGATCCGGCATTTGCGATTTATGAGCGCTGAGGAAACCCTGGAAAAAACGTCAGTCAGGGAGGACGGTACTGGCGGGATTCGAACTCCAGACCTCCCGCTCCGTAGTAATGAAGTACATTTGTATTTTACACAAAATCTATAGTCAAAGTTTCGCGAAACTAAAAACAGAAGAAGGACAACCATTGAGACTAGAAAGAGAAGTTCGCCAAGGCGATCCAATCTTTCCCAAAATCTTCACTTGTGTAATGCAGCATATATTCATGAAATTGAACTGGCATAATAATTTCGGAATCAACATAAACGTCAGTCGACTAACAAATCTAAGATTTGCCGATGATATGGTCAAAACACCGAAAGCACTACAAACTATGCTGGACAATTATGTGAGCACAGCAAAAATGCACGGCTTTCACTTAACAAACTGAAGACGCAGTTAATTTCAAAAACGAACCCGGAAACCCAATAAAAAAAATGGAACAGTCCTCACATATGTGAGCGAATATACATACCTAGGACAGCAGATTTCCTTCCATGATAAAATGGAAAAAGAAGTACAAAGAAGGATCTCATTAACCTGGAGAGCATTAAGTTTACATTGTTAGACCAAACACTAACTCAGAAAATCAGATTCCAGACGCTCGAAATCTGTGTATACCCTGTATGGGTGCTAGACATGGTTTTTTTTTTTTTTTTGAGTAGTGTTTAACGCCCGTTTTTACTACTGAGGCACCACAGGCGGTGGACACTAATGATACATGAAATGAAATGATAAATTGGGAAAGGATATTTTTTTTTTAAGGTAGGAAGCGTTCCAGGCCTAAGTTTAGGTACCTCCCCGGCATTTGCCAGTTATGAAGACTGAGGAAAACCTGGAAAAAACCCCAGTCAGGGAGGACGGTCCTGGCGGGATTCGAACCGCAGACCTCCCGCTCACGAATCCGTGCCTTAACGACCTCGGCCACCCGTGGCGGTGCTAGACATGGTCAATAACAGAAAAACAAAAGAACAAATTTCAAATATGCCAAAGAAAAATGCAACGCAAGATCCTGGGAATAACTTTGAAGGACAAAATACCTATAGAATTAATAAACCAGTTATCTCAGACAACAGACACTGCACAAATAGCTACCAGAAGCAAATGGCAATGGGGCGGTCACGTCGCAAGAATGCAGGACAATAGATGGACCTAAAAGATCTCCATGTGGGACCCCCGGATAGGAAAAAGAACACAAGGCAGACCCAGAAGAAGACCAACAGACCTCTTCAAGGAGCATACAGGTCAAGAGTAGCAAGAGGAAGAGAAAAATGGAAATCTCTCGAGAAGCAACTAGTGCAGTGAGAAATGGAGTAACCAAAGAGTGTGTTAAACAGCATACGAACAACTAGCGAGGAATAGCTCACCACGTTAGGAAAAAGCGAGCTTTCCCTACTTGTTAGGAGACCTTTGCCCTTAAGGGACACAATAGGCTCTAGCTTTATGTTTAGTAATAACTAACACATATACATTTCATTTCAATAATACTATTCCGGTTTCACTTATTTATAACACTGTGACCCAACTATAATATGCTCATTTCATTCCCGCAATCACCTCAGCGGTAACGTTTCTTGAAAAGGTTGAACTCGCCGACAGGCAGAGGGCGGTGACGGCAATGCATACACTAGAGTCGGTGGTAATATGAGTTTATATCAAAGTGTTTCCTGGACATCCATCACATTTGGGAGTTCCTTCTATCTCAATCTTGGGTTTCATTTCCCTTGTTGTTAATTAATTTACTTTTCGATTCACACGCAACGTCACAACTGTACATAACCATTAATGGTGTATAACAAGCACAGCTTTTAACTATACAAAGCTAATATACCTAATGTTTTGACCGTTGTGTCTCGCAGTTACTAGCCAATCACAGTGATGGATTCAATCCCAACATTAAACTTTACACAGATAAACTTCTACGTTTTGTGAGTTTGAATTGTGCAATATCGCCTTCGGCGACAGGCTATAGGGAGGTAGAAGGCAGGAACGAGCGATGCATGTAATATGTGCTACTTGCCGGAGGCCATGGTATGTTTGTCGCTTCAAAACAATTTGTGTCAGCTAGAAAACATGGAAATATACTTCAACCGAAGTGAGGCTTGGATACATTCATAAAGTAACACTTGCACATAAAGTGAGTCCTCCTTCACCCCTCAAAGAGCGAGGGAGCAAGCAATAAAATGAGAACGCTTTATACCCAAGGTGCCAAAATATGCGTACATACTTTCACAGTAGATATCTATTTAATATATTTCACAGTTGTACCGAAAAACAGCGGTAATGTGTAGTATGATGTTCTGTAAACAGATGTGACTCACATACATTATCATAGCGTTGCTATGTGACGGTAAATCAACAATGAACAAATGAAGCCATGATTATCGTATGATGTTCTGTAAACAGATGTGATTCACATTACGTTATGCTAGCGTTGCTACAACAAAATGGAGCCAAGATTATCGTTTGAACAGTGGAAAGTAATTTTGAAGTTCAAAGGCAATATAGATACGTGTACAAAACACAACCGGTTTTGAACTTCTACCTATTGGGTACTCCTAAGGATGTATACCGTAGAAAACCGGCTACACTGGCAGCACTTTGGGAAGAAATTGAAACGGCACGTGCTGCAATCGCTGAGGACACTTTCGCAAACGTTGCTCAATCAGCAGTTTAACGTACTCAGAAGTGTATCGACGCCGATGGTGGACATTTTGAGCAAATGTTGATACTGTAAAAGTCAAAGATGATTAGTGCTCATCATTTTCTGTTTGTGTGAATTCAGTTTTGTCATGTTAACACAGTTTTTTCTTTGCTTGAAGCGTGTGCATACATTTTTTGGCACCCTCTGTATATGGTAGAGTATATGTACACAACAACAGGGGGTGTTAGTTGTATAGGATCCTGAATTAAGAAGCACTCAAGGATCAAGGAAATACTGTGGAACTTAAAGTGTAATGTGCAGAAATAAACTTTCTTAACAATGCATACACAGTTTCTTTTTGATTTTTTGATTCTGGTTTATTTATGGACGCTCTTTAACATCTCAGGTTATCAGCGGCCCATTCAAATCAGGGTGTGAAAAGGCGGATATATTTTGCTCAGAGGTTTCCTTTTTTAACGCTTGAGATTCTTTATCTTGTCAACGGCTTTACTTCCCTTCCGAAGGAAGCCATACTTAGGATTTACATACGAAAAAAATCCATCGATCCTGGCCGGGATCGAATCCGCGATTTTAGATTTAGGAAGCAAGTATGGTTACCGCTACACCACCAGACCGACCCATACACAGTTCTTGTGAAACCCAGTTGCCTTTAGGAAAACATTTTGATGAGAGCGTTTTTCATTGTTGTTTACGACTGCAAATAAATAAAGATTGTTATTTTCTGTCAATGCATTTATTAAAGTTTGCGTTATCTTGAAAGTATTTTATTTTACTTAATAATACACTCCTGCTAATATTTTCAGTTCTCACTAGCACACTGTTGTTTTGTAAATAACAAGTGCTTGATGAAGGCTGCAGTGGTAGTACGAGATGTAATGGGGAACACCATAACTCCCAAGTACCAGCGCCTTTTCAACAAACATTATTAACGGACATGATGGAGTTTAAATATCGATTTGACTTCTGTTAGGTGACGGGCAAGCATAGAGCGCGAAGCTGTAAAAAGCGTCTAACCTTTCTCTGCAGTATGATGTGGCATTTCTGTGGCATTTGCATAATATTTTAGACTGAGGGAAAACTGCTGGCTGCAATCACAGTGTCAAGAGCGAATAGTCCTTACTTTGACTACAATAACTCTCCACTTCCATGTGGGTGCTTCAAAACTAAGTGTAAATGTTAACTAATGCAGAAATTCAGTGTTAAATAATCATTACACCTTTTGCATATGTTGAAATTTACCATTATTAGTTTCTGATAATATAAAACAATTTCTTAGATGTGAAACTTAATTTGTAGTGAGCATCTATGTAAACACCCAGCGGAAAACAAAGACAAACAAGAATTTTTATTTAATATTAAATAATGTAGAAGTTAAATTACTAAAAGATGTTGCATTAAAAATGACAGTACTGCCAAATGCAAGAAACTAATTTTAGCTCAGCATTTCAACAAAATAAGTACCACTTTCTTGTGCATTAGCAACTAATTAATATTTCTGTATCACTATGTGTTTACTACTTTCTAACTATAACGATTTTATATCTTTTAGTGCTTCAAGTGGACTTATCTAAATCCAGCTCTGGCATTTAAATAAGTTGTTTGATAAAAGCAAGCCTACTGCTAAATATTTTTCAATATTTTCTTTGATGTGATCAATAGTAAGATGTTGAAATATGAAAACCCGTAAGATTGAACCAAGGAAAGCTCAGTTGGCGCAATGCTATAACAAAACAAATTCGCAAGCACATGCTTTGAATTCTGACATAGCATTTTATAAATTGAAGTATATAAACATGTAATAAGGTTGTCTTTTAAAAACAATTTACCAAAGAGATACCAATTGTTTATTTATGAACGCTCTTTAACATCTCAGGTCTTCAGCGTCACGTTCATCTCAGGGCTTGGAACGGCCGACAAATTTTGCTTAGAGGCCTCTCTTTCAGGCTTGAGGTTCTTTATCGTGCCGTAAATGTACGACACGGGACCCACGGCTTTACTTCCCTTCCGAAGGAAGCCATACTTAGGATTTTTACGCCCAAAAAATCCATCGGTCCTGGCAAGTATGCTTACCACTACACCACCAGGACCGACACACAAACAGTGCATCTTCTACAAGTACGGCAATATATGTACATTTTCTTATTATATACCTGTTATAGCATCTCTGATGTGTTCTTGTTTATATTGAAATAAAGACTCTTTACCGAATTCCGAAGAAAAGTACCTGTTGTGGTTGTACCCATGAAAAGATTTTTAAATACCTTCTGCAAATCCATACTTTCTACGACCAACAAAAATATTTTCTTTGATAGCGATGCAGAAATTCTAATAAAGAACAAAATTTGATCTGCTTGTTGCAGCCCAATCTCCTGGTATGAATCAGTAAACCAAAAATTGTGTCTACTCTCACTTTCTGTTCCACACACAGACATGGCCTTACCATTGCTTTTTTTTTTTTTTTTTTTTTTTATGGAAGTGAGGCTTTGACTTAAAAAGAAAGAGAAGAAGAATACGTAGAGTAGAATTGAATAAAAGTCAAGAAGTTGAAATGCGCTTTTTACGATTTGTCAAAGGCTGCACAAAAGAAGATAACATAGATGAGGATTTAAGAAAAAGAATTTAAGTGCCAACAAAATTACAAAAATTAGGTAATTATGGACAAGAATATTTAAAACAAACAAAAATGTAATATCGGAACAGGTAAGATCTACTCCGTGGATAATAATTTCTTCTTCTCTCCGTTTTTTTGCTTTTCTTTTCGAGACGAGTCATACAGGAAAAGGAATGAGAAATAATAAAGTTTATAAAAGCATTATGACGGACAGAGAGAAAAATAGGAAAGAGTAATCGTTAATATTAGAAAAACAAAGAAGAAAAGGGGGGAAAGGATAAAGCTAGTGGGAAGGAAGAATGGAAAGAACAGACACGCCAGCTGACATATTAGAAGTATCTGGTCAAAACAACATTACCCAACATTTAGCTACTAAAAATGTGGAAAGAAAAAACAAAACCTGATAATTAAGTTAGCATCTCTTACGCCATACCTCGGTCTGCTACGAATATGTACAGAGGATACCAAAAATATTTACACATTTCAAGCAAAGAAATAAAATGTGGTAACCGAACAATTGAGTTCCCCCACAGGTAGAAGTCCAACGGAGCTAGATCCCGAGAACGCGGCGGAAAATCAATCGACCTCTTCGCCCTATCCAGTGTTTTGGATCTACTGCGCGGGACTTGCTGCTGTGCAGATATCCCAGATCTGCCCTTGTGACTATCGCATACGGTACCATGAGTCAAATTTGTCTCGAATGCATGCAATTGTTACTCGCGTTGGTGGTTCTGTTCTGTACACACGTCTCCATTGCCTATGAACTTCAACGACATTCTCGGTTTTCCAATGCCGCTTCAAAATTGCTTTCCGCTGTTCATACGATAATCTTGACTCCATTTTGTTGTAGCAACGCTATCATAATGTATGTGAGTCACATCTGTTTACAGAACATCATACGATAATCTTGACTTCATTTGTTCATTGTTGATTTACCTGTCACGTAGCAACGCTATCATAATGTATGTGAGTCACATCTCTTTACAGAACATCATACTACACATTACTGTTGTTTTTCGGTCCAACTTTGAAATATATTAAATAGATATCTACTGTGAAAGTGCGTATACATTTTAGGCACCCTCGGTGTATATAAAATACCTGGCTCCTCCCACAATATACCATCAGTAAGTCTACCCAGCGATTACACGGCGCCTACGACCAATGTGTCACGGCCGATATTAGGACTACTGATATATGTATAATTCATTTTTCATTTCATCAGACAAGAGTCTCTTTGCGTCACTTATCGAACACGTATATGACACACAATTAGAAAGAGGAATAAGTAACTTGGCAATGTCGATCCGTGTAAACCACGCTCGTAAACCAAGTGCTTGCAGTGCGCTAAATCGTTTTTTCTAGCACTATGCGTATGGTACTAAATAATTTTTTGTGAATTACAATCAAACATTTGAAAATCTTGTGCACTATTGCAAGAATAAACGTGGGATTTATTAGGGATGCAACTATAATTCTATTGGTTTTAAAGAACTGGTGTACACTTTTTATATAAAACAACAAAAAAGGTAGTCCCGCCACCAAGTTTAGTTTCTGACTTAAGGAGGTTTCAAGTCCCAGCTAGGATAATGTTGCTGGTAACCAAAAATACGCTTTATCCTGTACATTAACTTAAAAATATTAATAACTAGCTCATATCCCCATAGTGGGAGTACACAGACCGGCATGTCGCCCCTGTTGTCTCTTCACTTTAATCTCTTGCTGAATTTGGCTCTTACAATATTTTAACTATTCCTGAGCACGTTCTATGTATTCAGCATGTGCAACAGGTGCCAAAATTTGCGCAAACATCCGACCTTCTTCATCTTTCTGAAAAACAATCACTAAGCAATATTTCAAATCATGTTTCGGGAAACAAATTCGATTTAAACACGTTCTTCTCTCCAGTACATCCAAAGTATGTTCGATTTTTCTAAATAGTGCCACTTTCACATCCCATGTAAAAGAGGCTATAAATTTTCCACGCAACAAAGGTGGTGATAACACGAGGTAAGGGAAGTCATCCACAGGTGGCAGTGGCGATGTAAAACGTTAAAATAATGACCTAATAAAATAGCTACAAAAGGACCTTGGTGAAACACAATGAAGATGTATGGTTTGTGCGGCACGTATTTTTAAAACGAGATTATGAAATATAGGCTGGGGTTATAGTTCAGAACCAAGCTGGAAAATACAACAGCTTTCTCAGAGCTCTTGATAGCACTAGCAGAACTGTCAAAGACAGTACACTTCTGTCTGAAGAAGAACACCAAATACAATAAGTGCCTTTAAGTTTGGTGGAAAAAATACGTCGGTCCTGGTGGTGTAGTGGTTAGCATACTTGCCTCCTACACCCAAAATCGCGGATTCGAACCCGGCCAGGATCGATGGATTTTTTCAGGGCGTAAAAATCCTAAGTATGGCTTCCTTCGGAAGGGAAATAAAGCCGTGGGTCCCGTGTGGTACATTTACGGCACGAAAAAGAACCTCAAACCTGAAAGAGAGGGCTCTGAGCAAAATTTGTCGGCCGTTTCACGCCCTGAGTTGAATGGGACGCTGATGACCTGAGATGTTAAAGAGCGTCCGTAAATAAATCAATCAATCAATGGAAAAAATACTATTTTTTAAAAAACGAATAACAAAGTAAACAGAGAATGAATGTTGTATTTCATTGTTGCTATTTTTGGTACTTCACTCTGAAACGGGTTTTTACAGGGGTGTGCCCGCAATGTCACTCCCACGTCGGATGTGCCAATTTGAAGCGGTTTTTATATGCCGATGTTGATGTAGTCGTTGGACCGGTCCCACGTCACACCCCGGGTCGTTCAGGAGCCCGAAGTCGCCTTTACTGTTTTATTGGTCACGGGAGAGGGAGATGGAAGGAGGTCGTTCAAATCATACAACCGCTTCCTTTGAACGCATTGAAATGTTTAATTACATTACACTTAGTTATTGACCACCTAGTTCGTTATCTCTATGATTTTGACGACGAGTGCTACATATGCTGCCTCTGTGTGCCTCTCGTCAACTGCCCCTGGTAAAGCGATCTGTTAATGCGTTATACTGCCTTGACTTCCAGATCTGAACTGCGGCTGCCATGTGGTAAAAACTGACTGGTTGAAAAAACGTGCTTTGTTAGATTTGTTTCTCCTTATATATAAAATCTAAACGTAGCCACTTGGTTTCAAAGCGTTACGTGAGGTTTACAGCACAGCGCCCACAGCTTTTCCGAGCCTTTGAAATATTAAATATAATTGGTGAGTTCTTGAGCCGCCAAACGCGCTTATTTTAAATCTATCCCCTTTCTGGCACTTTATTGGAGAGCTCCTCACCATACGATGTAACGATTTCATTGCCGACACCTGTTACCCCTTTCTACTTTCAAACATTTTTGAAGCGTTTTCAGCAACTAAGATACAAGAGGATCTATTGTTCCCCCACCTGCATGCATTTAGGTTTGTTACAGTAGTGAGACCCATCGCTCTAGCTATTACCAGCATAAGAAACACAAAAGATGACAAAAACAACCTTTTCCCTATTATCATAGAGTCAAATGTCCAGGTAGCCATGAATACATTTTAGCAATACATGAACTGTCCAGTTAATCACAATAAGCTGTATTTTATAATTATTACTATTTATATTATGCAAAAAAAAAAAAAAACGCGGGTGTGAGGATCTGTCCCAAATTTTAAACAAATTACAGCAATAATATTGCGATAAATTATTATAAATGTATTGGTGGAAAAGTAGATGGAGCTGAAATTCTTACTAATATGTTGAGCGGCCGAGATCCGAGACGTTCACCCTGGTTGCAGACTTTCAATCAGTCAGCATCAAGGTAAATGCCGGAAACGGGTACCCTGAAAGCCTTCATCCCAACATTTCTTTGTGAATTGGAATATTGTAAGTTAAACCAAAGGGGAATTGGCATGTACTTCATTGGACCAATGCATATTTAGATATGGACTGGAAATATGAGCATTAGACATATAAAAATTAATCATAGAGATGGCCATTTGGAGAATTATAAAGATTAAAATGAAAAAAAACAAATAAATAAATAAATTCGCAAGTATGCTGGAATTACATGAAAGTTAAAATTCATATAGAATATGTATAAAAAGAGGGAAAAAGAATTATCACAAGTAATATCACGAGAGGGTCTGAGATAGTGGGTGAATTTGTCTGGAAAGCTCAGACCCTCCAGTGATATTTATTAAGACTATTTCACGAATAAAATAAAAATTTAAATACAATACCTCTAAACTTGACTTGCAAAATTGTAATAATTGTATATTTGTACTTAACCTTTTCAAGCAATCTTGCGACAAAGAATGCCGATTGTCAGTAATGCCAACAGAGAAGAGCAAAATACACATAAATTTGAAATTCGCAGACAGAATATGAACACTTGCTATATTTATGAATATCTATTCTATTCACAAACCCTGAGACTGAAATGCACAAAAGTCGACTATTAAAATCGCTACCGTTCGATTTTCTAATACCAACTGAGGAAAAAAAAAGATAACATACAGTGTCTCTATTTTTCTTTGTGTTCTGTGGTTTGGAAGTTCTAAGATCAATTTTCACATTTGACGCATCACCAAAACGCTTTGAAAAACCCAGCATTTTGCATTATGATTGTCCATGTTTTTGTTACTATCAATAGCTCTCAACCGTCTCCAGCAAAAGTGGTCAGTGATGCGTGCTCAGGAATTATATAGTACAAGTATAGAATTGGCTACACTGACCACAAGACAAATGTATGTCACCATAAAACGAATTTGGTCATTTTTTTTCCCGATAATTTCACTCCATAATCTGGCTCTGATTGGTCAAAACTCAAAACTTCATTTCGTTTCATTGGTCGATTTTAAGATGACGTCGCATGGGTGAAATAGTTAATATAGTTCGCATATGTAAACATGAAATACAGCAGATGGATGCATGGACGAACTGCAGTAACTGAGGGCTGCATTCATCCGCGTTTTTAATAGGACACAACTAGCGATTCCCGTGATTTAACCAAGGCTAATTTTTTTCACTTTCCTAAATCGGAATAGCGAAAGACCGGCATTAAACGCAATTGTCTGGCTTGCATTTTATTCTCATTCAGGAGAGTTTATTAAAGGTATACTATCTTTGTAAAATGGATGATTATAGAGTAATGAATGTGGCTTGCGCATAGAATTTGTAAAATGATACGGCGGAGGATTTGCTAAATTGGATAATGTAATAAGAAAGCACGATGACGCACTTTTCAATAACAGAAATCTTTAGGAAACAAAGTGCGAGAAGATTGACTCAGTTCGTGTTGAGCTGTATGACACTGAAGATATCGGGCTTGCCACGAGTCCGAGGGCAGGCGCCTCGCAAGTTTGCAGTTAATATCAACATGATTCTGCCTAACTAGGAGTTTTTTATATTTTTTTATGGTACTTAATGCTCGTTTTTACTACTGAGGCACCACAGGCGGTGGACACGGATGATACATGAAATGAAATGATACATTGGGAAAGGATTTTAAGCAAGGGAACGTTAGGACCGAGGAAACCCTGACTAAAACTTCAGTCAGGAAGCGTCCTGGTGGATTGGAACCCCAGACCTCCCGCTTACGTGTCCGCGCCTTAACAACCTCGGCGGCCCTCCTCGGCGGTTCCGAACTAGGTGACATCAGTTTCGCACAAATAAAGTCCCATAATAAATATATTATCATAAAACTTTCTCGCAGTAGATTGATTTGTTTTATTTACGGACGCTCTTTGATATCTCTGGTCATCAGCGTCCCATTCAATTCAGGGCGTGAAACGGCCGACAAATTTTGCTGAGGTCTCTTTTTCAGGCTTGAGGTTCTTTACCGTGTCGTAAATGTACGACACGGGACCCACGGGCTTTACTTCCCTTTCGAAGAAAAAATCCATCGATCCTGGGTGGGTTTGAACCTGCTATCTTGGGTTTAGAAGGCAAGTATGGTTACCACTACACCACCAGTAGTAATCCATCCCTCCTGAAAGATTTCCTTGGACACTTACTTTAATATCATATCGGTACTTTTTGTACATTGTGCTGCGAAACTTTATAAAGCAATTGTTAATTAACAATTTGGCCAATCTCATTAACGGCTCAACATTTTCACATCTCAGGTAAATCTGTCCCTCTACATACTTTAAAAAATTCTGGGTGAAGGTTTTACGACTAAGTCCTTCCCAATTAAATATAAAAGAATATAATTTCTTCGGTTACACGTTACCAGAGTAATACCAGGGGCACTGTTGCAGGACACTATGGCGTCGCCTCCTTCCTGGCATCAAATTTGCCGTTAATTTAAATTTTGAATATTTTAATTATATAAAACATTTAAAATGGTCCCATATTTATAATATTTCACTTGGAACCCAAGCCTCTTCCCAGGTTGGTGCAAATCGGTTACCATGCCAACGCACAATTTCAATGCACACTTAGCATGTGTGTTGGGAAGCACACAACGGAATACTTGGCCATGAATTGTTAACTGACCGGAAATTCATATTTTCTTCTGAAATGATAAGGATAGTGTATTCACTAATATAAACATCTAATATTTGAATATTTTATATGATAATAGTAGCGAAGACAAATTGATCTTAAGTGGAGAGAATCAGTTAAATGCACAACAATCAATGAAAGTGCAAATCCCCTAGAGGATTTACCCCATCGCTCAGATAATGAAACAAACCCTCGACTGCTAAGGCAAGCAAAGCATTTGGCCATTGTTCACCCCTCTCCCTTAACCTCAATTTAAGGGTGATGCATTGTTGGTACTTTGTGAATAGCTACTAGTGAAAGTGTCGGAGCTTGAAAACTGGAGTTCCGTTTATCTGGTTCAAAAAAATAGAAATTAAAAACAGTGGTGGACCAAAGCTAGACGTAATATGTTGCAGGTACAACTCCAGTGTAAGAGAGAATCTTTTGATGATTCCTTCTATGAGAAAAGTACGGAAAGGGGGGGGGGAGAAATGACTTTGCATTGAATTGAAGTTCAAATGAAAGGTAAGCGCATGTTTTTATAGGACAGCATAATTTGATAATCATAGATTAAATTTTATTTATATTTTACTTTTGCTGATTGAGCCCCACCCCATTCCGAAATTTCAAACTCCATCAGTCGGCGATGCAGAATGCAAAGGTAATGTCTTTAGAGTGAGGACTCTTCGGTTAAGAAATTCCAATATCCTTCAACTCACTTTCTCTTGCAAAACAAGCAATAGGTGTATTTTTATTGTTATATAATTCTATCTTATCTACACATCACAAATATATTTTATACATAGGTCATAGACCGTGCATGCCAACAAAACAATTGCAATAACAGAAAATAAATAATCCTTAATGGTTTGATTTGTTTTATTTAAGGACGCTCTTTAATATCTCAGGCCATCAGCGTCCCATTCAATCAGGGCGTGAAACGGCCGACAAATTTTGCTCAGAGGCCTCTTCTTTTAGGCTTGAGGTTCTTTTTCGTGCCGTAAATGTACGACACGGGACCCACGACTTTATTTCCCTTCCGAAGGGAGTAATACTTTGGATTTTTACGCCCGAAAAAATCCATCGATCCTGGCCGGGTTTGAACCCGCGACCTTGGGTTTAGAAGGCAAGTACGGTAACCACTACACCACCAGGACCAAATTAAAAGAATGGGAACGGCGATATTTCCAGATACATGAACGGAAGCTTATTAAATTTTTATAGTTACACTGGTTATTGCGTTCTAACCAGAAAATAAATTGTTTCTAGCTTCGCACACTTGGCTAGTAAAATGTCCATATTCAACAAATTAGTGTGGTTTTCCAAAAGGTACCAGCATGCCAATCGACCTCTAATTGCCTTAAAATGTTTTCAGAGTTAAAAAGTTTTTTCTCAGGTGTTCTCAATGGGTGCTTCGGCCAGAATATGTACATATTCCTCATCCCTTCCACAAAATGGACAGATTTTCCTACCAGGGCTATCCATTATTTTTTTGAGCCTTCCAACTTTTTAATCTAAACTAGGCCATTCCACGTTCTCCTTTCTCCCTAGAACAAGTATATATACCTATTTACCCCATGTTAATTTCATTTCATTCGATAGGCTCAAGGAAACTTTCTGCCTCGATTTCCTACCTGCTGATTCCTCTAGCCTTGTTGTCTTCCTTATGTTTTTATTGCATGGCCTCGTTACTATAATGAACTCAGGCCAATTTCCCTGAGTCATCTTTTCGCCTCTACAGCCAAAACGTTTGTGTTATATTCTGTATCTGGTGTCTATAACATTTACCGTGAAGTGTGGACTGGTCTCCCTAAGTCAGTATTTCACCGTTCATTAACCGTATCTTCATAGCAACCCACCTCCTTCATGACCCCACAATTTGACGTTCCTTTGGAGAGTCCGCACACCCTTTTCCAAAAATCGAGTTGAATTTTATTTACAAGTTCAGCTCTCCTCCAGCCCTATATTTTACTTTCATATAACAGAATATACATAATCATATCATTGTGTATTCTGTCTTCTAGTATATCTGTACCGCGAGTTAGAACATTTAGTTGACCGCGTGCTTTATAATTTATAACAGATAAGTGTTTGTTCCATTTCCCATCCAAATAAACATTTTTAACATGACTGGTATTAAAGTCAGAGCCATTATTACCAGAGCAATGAAAAGTAAGAAAATCACGAATATAAAATGAAAATGAAAATAATAGACTATTATTTCTATATAACTCTGTTACTGAAACATAATGTATGACACAAAAATATGCCTAAAAATATCAACTTCTTCTTCTTCTTCTTTTAATTCCAAATAATGGTACAAAATGTAAATAATACTTGTACGAATATTTGGTAGAAACTCTCCAAAATGTGCATATTAGAATGTGGTATTTATAACATTAACCCTAAATGCCCCTGTTTTGACAATAGAGGCATAACACATGTACTACTGATGAACGTAATTATTTGTTGTGATTTTTTACGTTAAAGAAAGTCTCATAAATTAGTTTCTAAAGAAACTATTTTCATTAAACGTTTTGAAAACTAAATTTAAAATACGAATATTATAAAAGTGATTCTTCTGCAGATGAACTTACGTCTAAAAATATAGATTTTTTCTACATATATTCTGATGACATCACTTCAAACCCTTGTGAACTTAAATTTGTGGCAATAACTAGAGCAAAATGTACATGGTCTATGAGGAAATAATTACATTCTATCAACACATATAGGCTTATTTTTATACTATCTGAGCGCACGAGTATGGGTGTATTGTGTGTGTGCGTAAGTGTATTTTGCATGCTAGAAAGGTTTTCATTTTATTACGACATGCTTCATTACAAAGTTTGCAAGGCCTGCTGCTTTATATTCAAAAGGATTTACGCTCTATTTATAATGAATGATAAAAATTAAAATATAGTATATGAGATCTTAGATATTATAAACGTTTAATGTTTCCTTAGTAAATATAGCTGTCCAAAGGCTTGCGAATTAAATGTTTACTGTACATAAATCTCGGCTAAGAGGACACGGACAATACAACTGAACGTATCGTATTTAAACGTTAATAACATCATAGCCTTATACTTTTAAGATATTAAACTGAACTGCTGAAAAGTATGAAATAGCAGAATGGTTTTAGAGGAAAGAATATACAGGGCTATTCAAAAAGAAGGAACAGATTTCAAAAATTTCTTTCTTCCAAATTACAAAAGGTAGAAACACAATTTCAACGTTCCTGGACAGACAAAAGTTTAAAATCTGAACCGTCCAGGTAGAAGTACCAATCACAGGCGCATTGGCGCTGTTAATTGTCTGTAGTAAAATGGTGACACAACAGGATAAAGCATTTTGAGTGCTGCGATTAGCAAAGCTAGAGTTCATTATTGGAGTTGAACGTCTTTTTCTCCGTCAGTTTAATAAACAACCGCCTGCACATAAGCAGATTTACCAGTGGCATCGGAAATTGGTAGAAGGTGTTGCATCCGTAAACGGAAAAGCGTGGGACGTCCACGCACCTAGAATGAAAATGTCAAGCGTATTCGTACAGTTTACGAAAGGAGCCGACAGCACGAGCAACTAAAGTACTTAACATTTCGCAACCAACGGTATGACGAGTTCTGAAACACCGTCTGCACCTGAAGCCGTACAAACTGCAGTTATTGCAAGCATTGCATCCTGACGACCACAACAAAATGCACGAATTTTGCATTAGCATGCTCGTGATATGGAAGAAGACAATTTTTTTGAACGATTAATTTTTTCCGATGAATCCACTTTTCATCTTTCTGGTAAAGTTAATCGGCATAACGTTAGAATTTGGGCAAGTGAAAATCCTATGTCCGTTATTGAACATGAAAGAGATTCACCGAAGATTAACGTCTTCTGTGCCATATCTGTAAACAAAATTGTGGACCTTTCGTCTTCATGGAGAACACTGTCACAGGACTAATTTATCTTACATGCTTCAAAACTGGTTATTTCCTCAATTTAATGATGATTCAGATGACTTCATCTTCATTCAAAATGGTGTCCCGCCTCATTTCTCTAAACACGTCCGACGTTACCTGAATGACACCATTCCAGGACTTTGGAATGGAAGAGGAGGAGCAGAAGATGAACTTCGTCGCCGTTGGCCTCCCAGGTCTCCAGACCTCATTCCTTGTGACTTTTATCTGTTGGATTACGTAAAAGAACGTGTTTTATCCGCCCCCCCCACCCCTATGCCTGACACTCTTGAAAGTTTGCGACATGGAATTGTTGAAGCTGTGAATTCGATAACTAGAGACCAGCTGTGTGGCAAGAAATGAGCCACCGTTTTGATATTTGTCGTGTAACACGTGGTGTTCATATTGAATGCATAAAAAGGTGAAAACTGGACTTTTCTCTTTCCAGGAACGTTGGTATTGTGTTTCTATCTTTTGTACTTTAGAAGATATATATAGAAAAGGTAAATTTAAAGGCTGATGCGAAACACAGTAGTCTCCAAGAATATTGCTTACAATATAGCGCAAGTGGACTTATTACTGAAACTTCTCCCATGCATTTCAGAAATGTACTTTTTACCACTTTACCACTAAGAGATCCAGTGCAAACATTTTTGTGAGTGGTTTTTTTGAGACTGTAACTATAGAATTAATAAACCCAAGTTTGTTTTCTCATTTTTTAAATTAACTATTACTTCACTCGAACGAACATAAATACCGTTATAATAGGCAATCGTTCAGAGAAGAGCACTGCGTTAAACAAAGGTAGTCTGGTGTTCCGGGGAACTATAAGCGAAGTAATTGGTCCATTAATTTATATAGAGACGTAAAGTTCATACAAGTACCTAGTCTTGCTATAAATATTGTTATAAAAATTTAAAGCCATTCTGCCAGGTGCTCGGGTAATTAGATAACGGCTTTTCTGCCAGAGACGATTACCCTTATGAATCATTTCAGATGCAGCACAAAAAATGCATAACTTGAGGAGAGGTTATGAAAACAGTGTTGCTGTGATAACCCACAATGGAGTTAGAAATTCAACTTGTCAGATTTACCAAAGCTGGTAAAGCAGTAACGTGTTATGTACCACACCATCTAACGGTTCACTGAGATTAATCATTTGACCTCTGCGAGGACACAGGTGTCGTCAAAGCAGTGATAGACATGTTTGGCGAAATCTAGTTTGAAAGCAGACAGATGAGCAAATCCGGGAGATTCATGCCCAAAATGCTTAGACAGAACATAGCATTGAGCATTTTTGACTACCAAACTGAAGAGCACATAGTGCTGGGACCTCGGAGAAAATATTTAATTTTGAAGAAAACTGCACCATCCAAAATGACAAGAGTGCAAGCCTCGATTTCGTGAGAAGCTTGTGCGAACATTCTGAAGGTTCACAGAGGTCATCATTCTGTCTCAGTAAAGATTTGGTGTCGGCGAGGAAGACAACCACGAAACACTTTGTTGAAAAGACAGGCATTGGAGCTTCCAGGAAGAATTCTGTACAAGGCAGGTACACCAAGAGAAACTTTCTAGATATTATTGGTGCTCAAGATTAGCCTTCTAGCAGTTTCCACCTTAATCACTTGGACTACAAACTGCCATCATGATTTGCAAGAAAAATAACTCTTATATTGAGAGTTCAAGTTAACAATGGGGAATACAACAGAGATAGTGTGTGCTGGTTTATGAATTGGCGATTTATAAAGGAAAAAAGGGGTCATTTTGAAAATTCATTAGGCTAAACATTTACCTGAAAAAAAAACCCAAAGGTAATGAAAAAATGATAAAATATGTTATAGTTATTTAACTAAAACTTCATAACAGCATTTATGACAAGATATATTGCTAGAATTCTAAATAATTATATTCAGAATCGGAAGAAATTATATAAGCTGGTTCCAATAACCTTAACGATTCACCCAACTTGAATAAATCAGTACTGAAGAAATTAAAAGAATTTTTGACGTTAAACTGAAAACATTACAATAGTTAAACTTTCAGTGACAAAAAATTTATTAGTAGTAGTAGTAGTAGTAGCAGCAGCAGCAGCAGCAGCAGCAGCAGTAGTAGTAGTAGTAGTAGTAGTAGTAGTAGTAGTAGTAGTAGTAGTAGTAGTAGTAATAGTAGTATTTATTATTCCAGTTAAACTAGGTATTCAGATATTGCACATCACAGTGGCATGGGTCGCAAGATCGTTCGTGATGTTGAAAAATACTTAATTTCTTAAATTAATTGAAAAAAAAAAATAATACGAACGCGCGCGCGCACACACACGCGCATGAAACGGACAAACATACAATAATTCTGATATTCATATAAATTTTCTTATTATTTATGTACAATGTTTATAGAAATGTCTTGTCTCTAAAACTAAATATTTCATTTGAGAACATGTCCAGGTTTAGTCAGTTTTGTCTATTTACAATAAGTCCCAACATGCCAGTCACCCCACTACTGGAAGTCAAAAATGAATTCGGGAGAAATTTTATTCTGTCTGTGTACACTTACCCAAAATGTACACCCTGTCTTCCGGTTCCGAGCACAATGGGCAAATCCTCCTGCCGTCCTCGTCAACAACCTTACGTGCTTCCAGCCCCAGTCTAGACCATGCTATTCGCCACCTCTGTTCCATGCCTAGCTCCATCATATAGGTCCCTTTACCCCATCTAGTTTTCATTTCGCTCTGCAGGTCCAGAGATGACATCTGCATGCATCGCGTCTCTATTTCCTGCCGGTTTATGTCAAACAGCCGTCTTTTGACTTTTTTCGCTACACCATGCTCCTTTCCATTACCTCTCTGCTAAATATCGTTTAAACCGGTTTTTGACAATTCCCGCTCCGTTGCCCACCATTTTAGATAATGCATGTTGTTTAATTGGTGTCGGCAGTATATTGCCCTCAGGGTTGTTTGTTGTCCTTTAATGATTTTGTATTTACTACGCATGCACGCACACACACTGTGTATGGCTTAACAAAAGAGAAGATTAAAACGCCTTCTGATAGCTGAGGTTTACACAGCGTTAGAGGACATATTCAGCAGGATACCCCAAATGTAAAACCCATGGTACGAGAAATATTTAAGTTGTAATTGTATTGTAGTTTTAATATAATTGAAACTATTCCTGACACAATATTTTTAAGTTTTTCCCCTCGAAGCTAATAATATTAACCCAGCAAACAAACAACACACGTATTTATTCATTATTTCAAAATTGGTTATGGCTAGCGGTCAAGTCAATTTAAGTAAACTTTTACGTACTATTTTTTTCATTTAGTAAACATTCCGACTCTAAGAGGACTACTTGTTTTCGTTCAAGGCTCGTCAGTAATTTTATACCTTGGAAATTAAGAACCAACTTTTATTTGTCTGGTGAAATTTGCCACGGTTCTAATATAAATGGATGTATTTGGATATTGTCACTCACATTCAGAAAAAATGTTTAAGTTCAGCAGTTGTAAATTTTTTCTTGACTGCGGGTACCCTCTGAAGATCTCTCGCTGTAATGGACCATGAAGTTTTAACTCAAAAGCTTAAAATAATATATTTGTATCCTATATGTATACCGGCGTTTAAAAAAAATAATGGTAAATAATTTATCGGTAAAAAGCACAAGCTAAAAGAAGCAAAAACATTTCAATAAACATGGGCCCGAAATTAACCGTTTACCAGATAATGACATTAATTATTTTGGTTGGATCCGCCACTGATCGAGCACCGGGGTACGGTAAACCAACAATATTCATGCTTCATACGCAAGCAGCGTATATAAAAATTTCCATGTATTATTATAAATTATACAGCACAACACAATACAACAAAGTAATCCCTTACTGCATTATTTTACAGATTTTACTAATAACTAGACTAAAATAATAATAAAAACAACTCTAAATTAATTAAATTAAAACAAAATATACAATTACTAAACTACTTTACAATTTAATATTCCAAAATCTACAAAATATACCAAATTAACAAAATTACTGGGAGCCAATAAGAACTATAGCAGGTAGCGCGAGCTATTCTATCCTAAATTATTACATTACTAAACTGATGGACAAGAAGGTTGGGTCATCGGATACGGCCTGATGAAGTACCTGCAAACTTCAACACGCTGCGCCTTCTGATCAGCAGTCAGGATCCTTGGCACAATTTTTGCGGCCACACGATGCATGCCCCAATTCGTTGGCATGTTCCATAACCGATCCCCACTTTATGAGCAAGGTCTTCGATGGTTAGATATCGATCATTACGAAGTGTTGACTTTTGGCAACAATGTCAGGCGTTGTGCAGCTGACGGGCCTACCGGTGTGAGCATCGTCTTCAATAGCTGTACGGCCGGCCCTGAACCGAGCATGCCACTCAAAATCACGTGTACGGCTCATGCTTTGTCCCCCAAATACTTGTTGAATCATTGCGAGGGTCTCCGTAGCATTTCCCCCGAGAGTTGCACAGAATTTGATGCACACTCTCTGTTTTAATATTGGCTCCATCGTAAAATCGCCACACGCTACACACAGAGTATCACGAAAAGTACTATAGAATTTCAACACATCTACCCAGCTGCATGAAACTTTAAACACTCACTCATCAGATGTGCTAGTGTTGCCAACTAGCGGTACAAAACTCTACTGCAACTACTGTCGAGATGGCAGCACCAGTCCTGAATATTGTGGATAACACCTCGTACGTTCTGTTAATAGCATTGTATTGCTTTGTAGACCCCTTCGGATGGCCTCACGATTCCCTTGCGATACACTGACTTGTTTTGAGTACGTCAATCAATCTTACTCGATACAGTCGTTCATATTTCACCTCCATGTGGTATATGACCGAGAGAGAGACAGTGAGAGATTGGGAAAGGGGGAATCAGTACAACCTATAGACGAATTCAAGCCTGAATTGGAGTACACAGTCTATTTTCCCACTAATTATTTGCAGAAACAAAATCCCCAAGGCCCAAGTACAGTCTACTGGGACGTAACGCAATGCAAACATTTCTTGAGCTTTATCGCCATCTTAAATCAAGCAACCCGTATATATAGCTCGAAGCACTGTGTTAGGTACTAGTTTTGTGGAGAAACATAAACATTGAAACACAAACCACCTTATTTGGTGTGCGCTGTTAGCTAAGAACTACTTTCTCTGAAAACAGTAGCTCTGTACTTGGAAGTCTTCTGCATAATTTACCATCCGTTGTTGACATTTCGACTGTGTTCAACTTGGTGTGTGAGCTAGAGGCAAATTCGAGGCGTGTGGGACGTGCAGACACAAACAAGACCTAGGTGCACCTTCAGCAAATAATTTTAAATATGCCCCAGATAGCAACTTGTAGAAAAACAAGTAAAATTCGTGAGCAGCAATTTCTTACCGGCGGGGGGCTCGGGGGGTAACGCTTGAAACTCGCATTCAAGAGGTCCTGAGTTCATTGGGATTGTTATTTCGTGATTTCCTGCTCTCATATTTAATACCATTTCATTTCGTTGATTCTCACCGCCAAGGGTAGCAGAGGTCGTTAAGATGCGGACTCGTGAGCGGGAGGTCTGGGGTTCGAATTCCGCCAGGACGTACTACCTGACAGGTTTTTTCCAGGTTTTCCTCAGTCCTCATAAACGGCAAATGCCGGGGAGGTACCCTAAACTTAGGCCTGGAACGTTTCTCTTCTTCAAAAACCCTTTCCCAATATATCATTTCATCTCGTGTCTCATCAGTGTTCACCGCCTGTAGTGCCTCAATAGTAAAAACGGGCGTTAAACACCATTCAACAATTCTGTTGGTTCTGTTACAAGATCGAAAGTGCCAGGGCGATAATGATTGATATAGTGTGACGTTTGGAAAGGTTTCTGCCCGGCATTTGATAGGGAGAGACCCTTCTGAGGTGTTTTTTTTTTTTTTTTGAATGGTGTTTATCGCCCGGTTTTACTACCGAGGCATCACAGGCGGTGGTCACTGATGATACACGAGATGAAATGATAAATTGGGAAAGAATTTTTCTTTTTAAGGAAGAAAACATTTCAGGCCTAAGTTAGAGTACCTCCCCGGCATTTACCATTTATGAGGACTTAAAAAAAAAACTCCGTCAGGGAGGACGGTCCTGGCAGGAATCGAACTCTAAACCTCCAGCTCATGAATCTGCGCCTTAACGGGGTGGGGGCACGTCCGTGCCACACCACCATAGGTCACCGAATGTATCCCTCACCAATCCCTTCCTTCCGGAGGTGTCCCCACTGTGGATGTAGACACAAACGACCAGGTGTCCATCCAAAAATCTCTTACTGTTGTTATTCACAATATTTTACACTAAGAATGATTCCATTGCAATTTTTCTTCCATATTAACACAGCGGTTAGAAATGTATTCTAAATAAAGATAAATAGAACAAATTTACATACGGAATGTGTAATAAATACATAAGCTATACACTTAATAGCAATTGGTTTATTTCGTGCCTTTTATAAAGCTTAACTGGTTTTAATTGTCTACAAACAAGGAATTTGCTTAAGTACTGGATAAAAAATTGTATCAGAATTTGTCAGCTTTAAACCACCCACAGAAAAACAATTTGCAAGTTATTTCTGATAATTGCGGGAAAAAATCCGCTTTCAATAAAGAATGGTTATAAATTTTAGCTGTAAAATTAAATTTTAAAACAATTTGTTAGATAATGCTTAACATCTAGTACTAGTTTTATTGTTGTTACTTCCGGTTTCCACGAATGAGAGGTGTGCAAGTTGAAACATGCTCAGTTCTGTCTACAGTAAAATGGAGGTGACACTCGACGAACAATTCGGCTCTAAAAGTCTACTTTCGTCTCAACGAACCTTCAACTAACGCCTATGCAATTTTATAGGAGGCCTGTGGAGAATTTGTTCTTTGATATAGCACATTTTAAAGTGGGTTTAAAATGTTTAAATCGGGGAAGTAATAAATTCCAATGGAACCCAGTGCACCAAAGGAAGAAAATATTAACATCGCTGTTGTTGTTATTATTAGAGAGGGTCATCAAATAAAACTAACAGCATTTTCAGACATTCTGAAAAATTTACTGGCTGCCACGCACAAAAAACGTGTGCACGGCGGATTCCAAGACTGTGGACTACCGAACAAAAGACGTTCGCGCATGTAGTTGTAGATGTTACAGGAATATACGAAATTTCTTTCAAAGGATATCACTGCAGATGAAACTTGGCTACATATTTTCGATCCTGAGGGCAAACAGCAAAGCTATAATATTCTCTTCTTCGATATTCAAGTAATGGTTTACCACCATGTCGTACAACTGTAACTGACAGAGATGTCCTGATAACTCTCACAAGCTTGAGACCTCAATTTCCGTGGATCAAACTGGGTACTGCAATGCGAAAATGTACGGCCATACATAAAAAATTTTGTTGCTGAATATCTCTCCTCATCCTCCCTATAGTCTTGATTTAGCTCTTTTTCCTTTCTCCCAAATTGAAGAAGCATCTTAGTGGGAGGCATTGTCTACCAGCAGAAGCATGGGGGTGAAGGGTTATTGGGAAGTAAGTGATAGAAATGGGACATCTTTGAGAAAAATCATCAAAATTATGTTTAGTATAGGTATGATGACAAAAAAAAAATACTATAATTCTTGGTTGCACAAAAACTTTAATTAGATGCGGGATTGGTGCCGTAAAGAGAATGTAAATGACGTCAGAGGATTGCAAGATCTATTGCTTCAGCATGCTTTTGTAGGTATTGAAACTTCATTAATCTAGATGGGTCTGAATGATAGTTTTTATAGGACCAAATGCAATCAACATTCGCTGAACTCCAATACCAATCGAATTCGCTGCAACCATGTTAGAGATTACAATAATCTGCATTTACAAAAAAACCGTTAAAATCAATTCTCGTTTTCAATTTTGCAGTTAAATGAAATCGCCCCCATTTCTTCGCTAAGAAGGCACGCATAACCCTTGTGAACCATGCCAAGCATTCTTTGGATATACTAAGTAAGAAGAGACAAAAGATATACCAGAGAAACTGCATTACGACGTTATATGGGGCACACAAGATATTACCAGAAGCCTGCAGAGCAGTTTGTTAATTTGATTAATATATCACTGATATGATTGCAAATGCTAATTCCATACATACTGTCTAGTGCAGCAACTTTCAAACTGTAACCCGCGATCCAATTATTAATACTAGCAGTCCATAAATTTCCGGCCTAATCATTTTCTAGGTATGATAAAGACAAAAACTTTATTTCACTTTTCAATGTTGTTATCTTTTTACAATATACTTCTCACATCTTTGAATTAACATTTCAACCCCCCCCCTCAAAATAGTCAGAAGTCTTGTTTGCAAAATGGGCATAAACAGCATCCATCACTTAAATTTCCTTCCTCGATGGTCCTTCTTGAGTTTTGAGAAGAAGAAACAGTCACTGGGAGCTAGATATGGGCTGTAGGCTGAATAGTCAATCTCCTTGAAGCCACATTTCTTGACAACTTCCTTTGAAACAAGAGCTGTGTGCACAGGCGCTTTGTCGTGAAGAAGGCGAACACCACCACTCAGCTTTCCTCCCCTTTTCTCCTTGATGGAAGCATGCAGTCTGAGCAGTAGGCCAGCATAGTACTCCCCATTTACTGTGCTGTTCCTCTGCTTGAAGTCAATGAAGAGTATTCCTTCACAATCCCTAAAGATTGTGGCCATGAGTTCTTGGTTGACTTAGTGACTTTGGTCTTTAGAGGCGATGCTTCGTCAGGTTTACGGCCACTCCATTGATTATCTTTTGGACAAGGGATCATAGTAGAAGACCATAGTTTCATCTCCTGTAATAGTGGTTTGCAGAACTTCTCTCTCGTTGCCACGGAGAGCTCCAAAAATGCCTAACAGATGACTCGTAGCTGCTTTTGGACTGAGGAAAGAAGTGTAGGCACCCATCTTGCACTAACCTTATTCATGTCTAAACGTTCATGAATAATTCGAAGGACTATTGTTTTAAAAATGCCCAACCTTGCTGCTATTTCGGTAACTTAGAGCTGCCGGTCATCCATAATTTCTCCTTTCATGAGAGCGATGTGATCACCTCCAAGGGCCGACCTGCACGATTTTCGTCTTCGACCCATTCGAAAAAGTTTGGTCCATTCTTTTACGGTAGAATATGAGGGGGATGTTTCCTCATATACACCGTTCAATCGCTGTTTAATTTCATTTGTAGTAAGTCCTTCTTTTGTGAAGAACTTAATAACAGATCGAAACTCCATTTTGAACATGTCACAATCTTCTATACATAGCCTTCTTTATGCAACTATATCTGAACACCTGAACACAGCGGGGCGGAAGTTACAGCTGTAATTATTTACTTAACTGATAAGGTATGACACCAGATAAGGATTTTGTAAAGTCAATAATCGGCGAGGCCGGAAACTTATAGACCTACCCTCGGAAGATAGACTTAAACACACATTTCATGAACGATGCATTTATAAACACTTATATATAACTCATAAGCCAGGTGTCAACAAACACGTCTGTGACAAAAAACGATTCTCTCTGTGTCATCAATCATTCTTAAAGTTATTCGGTTAGGACTGTTACACACTCTACGACTTTCTTTCAAGATGTTAGGGCTAAAATATATTTGTGCTAAAAATCGCGTTTTCGGGCAACTTTTTGTTGATGCAAGTGTAACAGAAATTGACAATATCTGACCTATAAGAAATACGAAAACATAGAAATTAGAAATAAAAGTCCAATTAAACCAGAAGTTTACATTAATATCCAATCAATAAGCAAAGCTAAAACATAGAATGTAAAAATAAAATTAAATTAATATAGCAATTTATCTTCATATCCTAGCAATAAAAAAGTAGACAAAAATTAATAATTTATTGAACTATAGCAAACTTGAAATGACAATGTGTTTAAAATAAGCCATTCAGTCTTTCTTTCTTCCCTGCTTCAGTGCACATTATTAAATAGGTGCAAATTTAAGAGACAATTTTGACAAAGAAAAACAAAACAAGAAACAAAGAAAGAAAATACGAATGCTTGACAGATCACTGTAAAATTCTTAAATCTTCAATTTATACAGTGGAACACAATAAAAACAAAAGATGCTCGTACAAGATTGAATAAATTGAAACTGAATAGTTTTGAGATCCAGTCAATAAAGTGAAGTAACAAGAACAGAGATATAAACTTGAGAAGACCTAGGGGAACAGCATACAATGAAAAGAAGTTTAAAGAAAGATCCAAAGTTAATATGTGTGTGTGCGCACGCGCTACAATCACTACCACCACATTCGGTACTACTCTCATTTTGTCTCCCACCCCCTCTCTTTTCGTATAGATGCTATCGCCAATTTCGCTACCACCACCCTCTTCCACTGCCCCGCAGCGCTGTAAATTCCTACAAAATCATAACAAAGAGAATTTGTAAATTCTTATAATTTTTAGGTTGGCAAATCTGTTAGTTTAAGGACTTCCTCTGGTTATTAGCTTCCCACTCAATTCAGGGCGTGAAACTTTCGCTCAGAGGTCCCTTCTTTCAGCCTTGAAGTATTTTTATGTGCAGTACATGTACCACAGGAGATCCACGGCTTTACTTCCCTTCCGAGGGTAAACCTGTTGATTTACTGATAACAATATCTACCGAGGGTGCCAAAAATGTATACACACTTTCACAGTAGATATCTATTTAATATATTTCAAAGTTACACCGAAAAACAACAGTAATGTGTAGTATGATGTTCTGTAAAAAGATGTAACTCACATTAAGTAACGCTTGCGTTGCTAGAACACAATGGAGCCAAGATTATCGTTTGAACAGCGGAAAGCAATTTTGAAGTGACATTGGAAAACCGAGAATGTGGCAATGGGGGGACGTGTGTACATAACAGAACCGCCATTGGACTTCTACCTATGGGGAACTCTTAAGGATGTTGTATACCGCACAAAACCAGTTACACTGGCAGCACTTCGGGAAGAAATTGAAACGGCATGTGCTGCAATCGCTGATGACACTTTAGCAAACGTTGCTCAATCAGTAGTTCAACGTACTCAGAAGTGTATCGACGCTGATGGAGGGCATTTTGAGCAACTGTTGTAACTGTAAAAGTTTAAGATGATTAGTGCTCATCGTTTTCTGTTTGTGTGAATTCAAATGTTATGTTAACACAGCTTGAAGTGTGTAGGTATACCTTTTTTGGTACCCTCTGTATATCAAAACAATATTTTCTATGTACTGCATTCGTCTACAGCAGTTTTAGATTTGATGACTACAAAACCATTTGTTTCCATAACGAGAAGAAACTACTGGAAGTAAATGTTTAACATTACATGTCTATGAACATAGCACTGTGTCCATTGTCCATACACAGGCTTGAGAAAATACAAACAAATGCAATATCATATACATCAGGATGTAGATTAGAACAAGAAGTGGACAACATTTGTAAATGAAATGCTTTGGAAATTTTTTCTGAAATATCTGAAAAAAATATATAATTGAAATTGCAAAACATGGTAAGGAAAATGTATTGACGTCATCAAATTTTTACTTATATGACGTAATATGTAATATGCTATGTCTACATTCACCACATTCTGTTAAAGTTTACAGGAGCGGTACATGAATTATGGAGTCTAATCGACATAAAACCAAAATTTGCGTTATTAAAAATGAAACAGAAAGCGACATTGTATTTTTTTCAGGTGAAATAAAGTTAACGTCAGATATACACCAAATGATGGAACGTTCGTACCGCACCCAGCTGTTAGCCAATCCCAAAGCAATGTAGTAGCTATTGAGGTTGTACCTTTGCCCCTTGGTTAGGTTCACCATTAGAGTTTTGTGTTCCATTTTAACGGAGGTAAAGTTAACAAGCGACAGCACCTAAACCTCTAGACTTTTATTTGTAGGAGATTTGAAAACTCTTACCCCGGTTTTCTTTAAAATGTTCGAGTATACATTAAAATTACAATTTACCAATGCTATGAGCTAAAGTTTTTTAGTTCCAAAATATAATTTATAAAAATTGTCAAACCTGATATGAGCCAAATTTTGATATTTAAGCAATTTAAAATAGAGCACTTGGTGACTTAAATGTTTCATTTAAGAAGGCACAAAATTAAACAATGGTAAATTATGAAAAATAATACAGGTAAAGTTCACACATTTTTATTAACTGCAATTTTAAAATACAAATAGAGTCTTTCTCTTTTCTTCCACCTCCCTTAAACGTAAAATCAATCTTTAAACATTTTTAGAAACCACACATTTCATGATTTTAAAGTGCGTATGTATCTCTTTGAGACAAAATTTGGTTCTCCGCTTTCTTTTCTGTCTGTGGTTTTGCTGAATTTTTGTTTGTCGAGATTCAGTTATGCTTGGAGCACTCTGGGCTATTGAATAAATTGTCTCCACAGAGGGAGAAGTGAAAGGGGTTTTATGTGGTAAGATTTCTCACTAACTTTAATACCAGCTCGCTCGACCGAATTTCCCCACTATGTTTTATTCATATTCTCGCGAAACTGTCCACCTTTGATATACGCTTTATTATTAAGAGAAATTTATATGCAATCTACTTGTTAAATTGTTATAATTTACTCTTTCCCATGATTTGACCATACTATTGTGTATCGCATTAATTTAATTTAATATATGCAGCCTCAAATATATCCGATGTGGGGGAGGGAATACTATTTAGATCTCGCATGGTTCAGATTAGGGGTTTGGAAAGGAAACAAAACAGTTAATGCTTTCGGGGAAAGAATTTGTGTATTGTGTGGAGAGAGCGATACCTGGAG
>CM060842.1:122050000-122115000 GCA_030762175.1 Metallyticus violacea | reverse complement strand
TTGGCGGGAGTATTTCGCGCCATTGCCCATGAATAGTGTCATTTTGTATTGTGTATAAAAGGAATAAGTTTTGCCCAAAAGCGACAGTCTCAGAATTTTCTGGGCTCAGATATGTGTGGCTACCGTCACCCAAAGATCAGCGGAAGAGTGGCCTAAGTACCAAGTACCAGTTCCGGCGACAACGAAGCTTGAGCGCCAGTCACCACGCTAACTGTCGATACATCAATGAGCGCAATGAGAATTCAGTTAAAAGAACAATTTCTTCGCACTCGGCACCATTTGGTCAACACAATAAACATAGGTATGTGTTTGCCAAGATTACCTTACTGTGGTTCGACGAGAGACGCGAGTTTGCCTAAATATTCATGTTAGGAGAATAAACTACATCAACAAGTAAATAACGAAGCGTTATTTGTCGTCACCATCGGAGTCCAGTTCACTCAGGCGCGGATACAGCGAAACGCCCTGGAGAGAGAGTCTCGTTGAAGAAGAGTGGGGGTGGTCTGAGGCGGACATGGCGAAAGCTGTGATCAGCGGGTATAAATTATTTACCGCAGCAACCATACAGCCCAATTCCCACCCCCAACTATTAAATCCGTTTCAAACTGCAGCCCAAAGTGGGGCCAATAATAAACATTCTCCACCAACATTCTTTCTTCAAAATGGTGCAACCAACATGGGGCATACTCAAACATTTGAAAGCAGTCCTCCTACAAAAATCTGGTTCCACACTCTACATATTAAATTATTAAGTTCATGAGAATGTATCGCATTTCCCTTTGATACTGTTAGTGCCCACTTGGTAAGGAGATATTACAAACGTTTTCCTTGCCGTTGTCAACCAAAGTTCCTTCAATACTTTGTATCATTTTGTGAAAACGTAGACGTATAACCAACGTACGGATAATAAATACAAGACCGAATGGAGAGGAGAGAATATGCACAAGATGAAAGGTGGAAGGGAAGGGAAGAAGTAGAAGTGGAAAAAGGCCAATAATAAAAGGAAGTAGAGAAAGAAAAAGAAAGACAATTAATCTAAATAGAGAAGTAATCAATTGCTCAATGGCAGATAAAGAATTCTGTAATTGTACATTTAATATCATATATGTGCAGCATTTTTGTTCGTTTGTTAAACACCTCTTATTTATTGATGACATTACTGAAGAAATAAAAAGAGCAAATGTACGTAATTAATAATAAAGAAATACCAACTTTACTGTTTGCAGATGGCTTGGTTGCCAGTTCTATCACAAGTGAAGCTTTAAGAAGAGTAATCGAAGTTATCCACAGCTTTTATAAAGAATGCTGCTTAAAAGTGAACAATATAAAATCCGAAATAATGATCTTTAAGACAGAACGAGAAATAGTGGTGGTTATGAAATTATATGGGTGAGGTTAAGTATTATTAGTAGCTGGAATGATTAGAGAAAGTTAATATTAGCTAAAGAAAAAATGTCTATGGAGATTGCAATGGCATGTTTAAGAAAAATATCGGAAATAAGTAAGGAAATAATATACAAGACCATGGTGGAGGCGAAAATGATTTTGGAATAAAATTATGGGGATATGATGATAGTAGTAGGTCTTGGGTTTAATAAATCGAACATTTTGTAATTAATACTACTAACAGTGTTACCCAAAATGTAACCTTGGTAGAATTGGGTAGGTCAACTAATAAAGGAAATATAATTGAAAGAATTATGAACTACCTACGTAGAATAAATATGTTAGATGATGGAGAGATTGTTAACAAATTCTTGGTGCAAAGAAGCATGAATATAAATTAATAGTGTACATGCCCGTTTTTACTACTGAGGCACCACAGGCGGTGGACACTGATGATACATGAGATGAAATTATATATTCGGAAAGGAGGTTTTGGGCCTAAATTTAGAGTACCCCCTCAGCAATTACCATTTATGATGACTGCGGAAAACCTGGAAAAAGCCTCTGTCAGGGAGGACGGTCCTGACGGGATTCGAACCCCAGACCTCCCGCTCACGAGTCCGCGCCTTAACGATCTCGGCCACTCGTGGCGGTGCACAGGAGAAGTTTAAATGGAAAAAGGTCATGGTGTTTGAAGTTCAAAATATTGTGTGGGGGTATGGGGAGTTGATAAGCAATATATATTTAGGGGCGGTTGGAAAGAAGTAAGAGATAGAATTGAAGATATTGAGAACCAAGAAATCTTTGGAACTTTAGGGAGAAAAGTTCATCGAGAATGTATCGAGAAATAAAGGAGTTAGGTGGAGGGAGAGTTAAGGAGGGGAGGTTTCGCTAGGGTCAGACCTGGAGTAAGGAACGTAAAAGTACTGAGAAAAATCTGTGGAAATGAATGACCCGTGAGTGGCGAATCTGATAACGAGTGCCATGGCATAGTATATTGTGAGAAAACAAAGGGGTGAAGACTACAGGTATGAAAAGAGAAATGGAATAAATTTGAGGGAGAAATTCTAAAAAGGAAGATATTAGGAATCAAAGTTAGCAATAACATAAAAATGCTTGTAGATTACTTGGGCAAAAGTATGGGTAAATGTTGGAGAAACATTAGAAATACTATAGGAGAAGATAGTTTAAATATAAGGGATTAGTAAAAAAATAATTTATTATTAGGATAAGAATGGAAGTAATGAAATTGATTATGGTTTGGTCTCCAATATATCAACAACCTGCAAATTTTTTATAGTATTTAACGCCCATTTTTACTACTGAGGCACCCAGGCGGTGGACACTGATGATACATGAAATGATATATTTGGAAAGGATTTTTTTAAGGAAGGAAACGTTCCAGGCCTAAGTTTAGAGTACCTCACCGGCATTTGCCATTTATGAGGACTGAGAAAACCTCAATCAGGGAGGACGGTCCTGGTGGGATTCGAACCCCAGACCTCCCGCTCACTAGTCCGCGTCTTAAGGACCTCGGCCACACGTGGCGGTGCTCTGCAGATGTATTGGGACGGGAAACATGTAGGTAGGTAACTTATGATGAAGTAAGTTAACTGTTTTGCAACATAATTGGTGCTAAATAAATAAATAACATGTTGGTTGGCAATATAGTAAGAACATAGTAATTGTATTTCTTTAATTGGAAAATAATGGAAATATGTTAAGTGTAATGTTTTATAGAAGTAAATTCATGTTCATTCAGGTTGTTAAACATCTTCCCCGTTTATTTTACTATAACGGAATGTTCATGTTTTACTTGTCCATGTTCGGCTTGGCTTGGGCCGAAGTGATCCACAGGAACATAGTGGCGCGGGTTTGCAGGATCCGCCATATTGATTTCCAGTTGCCATGACGACGACATGCGCGGTGGCAGCCATGGCATCACTTCGAGAGTAGCACCACAATATGCGTGTTACTACATCCCAACCTGAAAACCAATCACATTTCCGGCAGAGTCAACAGGATATCGAATATTCTCCTCAACGTACTGCTTCCCACACGATCTAATGACATTCTCAAGATCTACAGCATGTGAGCTCTTTTAAGTTAAGTGTATCAACAAGGGAAAAGCGTATCGCTTCCTGAAATTGTATACCCCCTCTCTCTCCGTTTTAATGCTTCTCCAAACTGGAGAAGGAACCAACAAAACGAGCTGGTTATGCTATCCAACAATTTTAAATATTAAAAGATAAATTTATTATTGCGCATCTCACTCTAAGAAAGCAATTTGTGCTTTGGCAGTGCGAAGAAAACACTCACGCTCGTTAAATAACCGTTTATATCATAAAATACTTTTTTGTATATCAGAACTATGAACAATCTTTATTGTTGGTCAAAATCGTTAATAAAAGTATATTTATTATGACATTAGCAATAGCAATAACAATAGTAACAACTATATTATTAAATTTTTTCTTTGCTAAAATACTGTCATCAAATGAAAATCAAACTAAGGAAACAACGTATGACTATAAGTCCAAAAGTTTCCGGACTTACCATTATCTAAGTATGATAGAGACAAAAACTATATTTCACTTTTCAATATAGTTACCCTTTATTGCTATACATTTCTCACGTCTTTGAATTAACATTACAGAAGTTCGTCAGCAAAATGCGCATAAACAGCATCGATCACTTCTTCGTCACACTTAAATTTCCTTCCTCGAAGGTCCTTCTTGAGTTTTGAGAAGAGGAAATAGTAACTGAGAGCTGGATCTGGGCTGTAAGGTAGGTAGTCGATCTCCTTGAAGCGACATTTCTTCACAGCTTCCTTTGCAACAAGAGCTGTGTGCACAGGCGCGTTGTAGTGAAGAAGGCGCACACCACCACTCAGCTTTCCTCGTCTTTTCTCTTTGATGGAAGCACGTAGTCAGTGCAGTAGGCCAGCATAGTACTCCCCATTTACTGCGGTGTTCCTCTACATGAAGTCAATGAAGAGTATTCCTTCACAGTCCCAAAAGATTGTGGCCATGATCTTCTTGGTTGACTGAGTGACCTTGGCATTTAGAGGCGGTGCTTCGCCAGGTTTACGCCTGCCACTCCATTGATTCTCTTTTTTTGGACAAGGGATCATAGTAGAGGACTATTTATCATTGAATCATAGAATAATTCGAAGCACTGTTTGTTTTAGAAAGGCTAAACTTTTTTCTGTAACTTTGAGCCGCCGGTCTTCCATAATTTCTCCTTTCACAAGAACGATGTTTTCAGGAGTGAACACCTCCAAGTGCCGACCTGCACGCTCTTCGTCTTTGTCCCATTCTAAAAAGTTTGGCCCATTCTTTTACGGTAGAATATGAGAGGAGTGCTTCTCCATATATACCGTCCAATCTCTGTTTAATTTCATTTTAAGCAAGTCCTTTTGTGAAGAACTTAATAACAACTCGAAATTCCATTTTGAACATGTTACAATCTTCTATACATAGCCTTCTTTATGCAACTATATCTGAACAACTGAACACAGCAGAGCGGAAGTTACAGCTGCAATTATTTACTTAACAGATAAGGTATGACACAGATAAGGCGTTGCGAAGGCGATAATCCTTGTCGGCGAGGTCAGAAACTTATGGATCTACCCTCCAAATGCTATGTATTATTGAAAATCGAATTAATCGTTGATCGTTATTGCAGAATACATAATTAAAGAATTAATACATCAGTAATATAATATTAGCTATAAAATGAATTAAATACTGAACTAATCTGAAATATTTGGCAATATCAAAATTTCTGTAAGATCCTTTACGTTTTTACTGAGTGTGTATTTCTTCATATAAGCATCATTGTCTCGAATTAGTGACCAATTTCTGGGGCAAATTCATCTTTGTTAGTCATAACCATAGATAAACGAACTAAATATTCTCCATTGGTACAATACCGGCATATATGTATTTAAAGAAAGAAGAAATGTATTAGAAAATGAATATAAATGTTTACTTTATTATATTATTAATGTCATTTTACAAGTTGTTATACAAAATATTTGTAATATAAATTTATATAACTAATTCATTCGTAGAAAGTTCCAAACTTTAAGAAATTGCCTTATTTCTTAAAAGCGTAATCATTCAATAAATTATAACTAATAAATTATTAACTAATGTAATACACTATTTTCCCTTCTATTGCCTTGTATCTTTAATTAAATTCGGGATCTCATACAACAAACTACTCATATTACCGCTTGAGATGAGATGTCCTTCATATGAGACATTTTAAACAAGTACATTGCAGACTTTTAATTTCCGGTTTGCAAAGTTGCATCCGCTTTAATAGCTCAATTTTGGAGAAAGTTGCGCAATGGGCTGACAGGACTTTAAAAATAAACTATGACATCAGGAAGGGGTATAAAAAAAAAAGGAAGAAGAAAAGAAAAAAGA
Organism: Metallyticus violacea; assembly: GCA_030762175.1. Taxonomy (NCBI): domain Eukaryota; kingdom Metazoa; phylum Arthropoda; class Insecta; order Mantodea; family Metallyticidae; genus Metallyticus; species Metallyticus violacea. The sequence continues at coordinate 122,109,178 of CM060842.1, read as the reverse complement.
AAAAAGAAAGAAAGAAAGAAAGAAAGAAAGAAAGAAAGAAAGAAAGAAAGAAAAGCGGACTTCTTGCTGATAAACGAGCTTTGTTTGAAAGTAGTGACTGAGCTTACTATGAAGAAATTGTTTTAGTTGCGCGAAACTTTGGAATCTCTCAACATAGTGTCCCGGAAGCGAGATGCACCTCTCACAATAGTGCTCCAGTTTTGACAACCTATGGAGAAAATGTTGAGCACTTAAGAATGCGTCATCTTTGTTCTTACAGATAGTCTGAGTTATGGAAACAAAGTGTAAGTATGATGGTGCCAAATCTGATGAGCATAGTGGATGAAGCAACTTTTAAAATTCATGGATTGTTTGCAAGGGCGCACTTTCTTGGAGGAATCACGCTACCATATTTCATTTCTTCAGGGTGCTTTTCGGCAATTGCGCCCCGCAATTTCTGCGTTGAGTAATATCGGAGTTTAATATTTATCCTGATGAAGGAAATAAAGCAAGATAACCCCCTCTTAGTCTCAGAAAATGAGGTCATCACCTTCTATGCTCATTATCATTAATTCACAATTACATTGAAACAGTTCTTACGGCCCACCCCCACTGAAATATAAATATTATACGTTGTAAACATAATTATCATAATAGTTCCTATATTGTAATTAGTAATGTAAATATAAATGTATAATACGGCATAATGCTAACATGCGAATTATACAAAAAAAAAAAAAAAAAAGGTTTCTGGTTTTTTTTCCTTTACACTAGCATGAAAAGTCAACACGGTCATAAAACTGCTGAATATTAAGAACCCGAGGGTCACGTGTGAAGCTCCTTTCTTAAAAGGACTGTTGTTGAAGGGTTGATAAACTGAACGACTTTTAAATCCGTTTGAGGCTTTGGCCCCGACAGGTCGTTGTACTGTTAGCCAATGCTAGCAAAATGTTTTAAACTTTCAAAACTAGCGAATGCCATGAGTGGCAGATGAATTTAAACCAGTCAATGGAAAATGTGTGTTTGAAATTTTAAAGATAGGCGAAGAAACTTGCGGGTAGCTGTGGCACCGCGTGACAACGTTAAGCCTAACGATTACTTTATATGAACTTAATATATAAAGAAGCGTCGACTCGGGCATACATTCAGATGTTCATTCCTCAGTACGCAATTATAAGATGTACATGCGGCTAGATACAAGCAATTCGCAATACTCATTACAGTTTCGACTTCGGAATCAGGCACGCAGTTCTGATACATCCATGAGGCAGTTGTTAAAGTGATATTCAGCTGAGAATCAGTTATCAGTTATCAGTTTCGATACACCAGTTAAACAGTTCTCAGTTCCACGCGCCGCAGAACTTATCTGTAAGTTTCACACGCGGCAACTAATAACTAAAATGTTTGTGTCGACGTAGCTAAGTCTACCATACGCAAAACACTAGAGAACGCGAAATGTTTAGACAATAATAAAGTACTAATATACTAAAGTAGGTCCATAAGTTTCCGGCCTCGCCGATAATCCTTATCGGCGACTGGACGATGTATATGGGGTAGCATCCTCCTCATACTCTACCGTAAAAGAAACTTTTCCGAATGGGTCGAGAAAGCATTGAAGACGCATTTAAGAGCGTGCAGGTCGGCCCTTGGAGGTGCTCACTCCTGAAAACATCGCCCTTGTGGAAGGAGAAACTATGGAAGACCGGCGGCTGAAAGTTACAGAAATAGCAGCAAGGTTGCGCCTTTCTAAAACAACAGTACTTCGAATTATTCATGAAAATTTAAACATCAATAAGATTAGTGCAAGATGAGTGCCTAGACTTCTTTCCTCAGTTCAAAAGCAGGAACAAGTCATCTGTTGTGAGGCATTTTGGAGCTCTGCCCGCGGCAACGAGAGAGAAGTTGTGCAAACCATTGTTACAGGAGATGAAACTGTGGCCCTCTACTATGATCCCTTGTCCAAAAAAGAGAATCAATGGAGTGGCGTAAACCTTGTGAATCACCGCCTCTAAAGGCCAAGGTCACTCAGTCAACCAAGAAGATCATGGCCACAATCTTTTGGAACTGTGAAGGAATACTCTTCATTGACTTCAAGAAGAGGAACACCACAGTAAATGTGGAGTACTTTGCTGGCCTACTGCACAGACTACGTTCTTCTATTTAAGAGAAAAGACGGGAAAAGCGCCTGTGCACACAACACAGCTCTTGTTGCAAAGGAAACTGTGAAGAAATGTGACTTCCAGGAGATCGACCATCCACCCTACAACCCAGATCTAGCTCCCAGTGACTATTCCTCTTCTCAAAACCCAAGAAGGACCTTCGAGGAAGGAAATTTAAGTGTGACAAAGAAGTTATGGATGCTGTTTATGCCCATTTTGCAGGCAACATTTCGACTATTTGGAGGGGGGATTGAAATATTAATTCAAATATGTGAGGAGTGTATTGCAATAAAGAGTCACTATATTGAAAAGTGAAATATAGTTTTTCTTTATCATATCTAGAATATGGCTAGGCCTGAGGCCAATAATAAAGCTCACAACTTGAAAAGTGTGAGTGATGCAACAGATAAATCTATTAAACCAGTAAAACGCTGTTTAAAAGCAAATAAAGGTGAAACGAGGTTCTAAATAATTTAAAACCATTGTTAATACTACTTGAAATAAGTGCACTAAAACTACATACAGAAAGTTTACCATTCGCGAGTATTTAGAAATGTCATTCATTTATGGGGAACAGCAGTAGATCGCGAGGGATACCCAATAAAAAGATAACAATCAAACCCCACGGTAAAGTTATGCAACAGGAAAGGGACAAAACATAAAGCAGGAATGCAATATGTTTCGAAAATGAATAATTATTTTCTCCAAAAATTTATTATATAGACTTTGTTGTACTTATTTATGTATATTTAAGTTGTTTTGGTCGCTATAAAATGGATAGTGTCGCAGTGATCAAGTAATATAATTATATTTTAAATAATGCATTCTTTACATACTTATCGACTCTTATTTAACTTCTGCAAAAAAACAGTACTCCGTCAACATTAAGTAATAAAGCTTGGAACTCTAGTTATAAGCGACCCATTTCATGTTCAGTTTAATCTATTACTTCTAGTTTGTCCTTTCAACAAGTTTATTTGCCCAAATCCAAAATTATGTTGCCAGTAATGTACACTATTTAATTTTTTTATTTCTCCTTATTCACGTTGCAAGTTCGGTAACGGTTTAAATTTATTTGTTACTTGCTTACTTCACTAAATTGGTTGCTTTCTGGACTCAATTTCCTAGCTTATTTCTATTTTTAAATATTGACTTGTGATAATAAAAGACCTAGTGCAATATTTAATTAACTAAAAGGACCAATAAGCTACACAAAGCTGTGCATGCTGCAGGTAGTTTCTCTTAATGAAACGCAAATAAGTGCTCAAGAATGTAAACACCGTAATACCGAACTACGGAGTGAAATATAATTTTGCGCGCTATCTGTACTGTATGTTTCCGTAGTTTCACGTGCTTTTTAAGCCTCCTCCATTCGTGCATTAGCACAAAGCAAGATCCGGATATAGAGAGGCAGCAATAATAAACATATTATTAACACATTTAAACATATGTTTAAAATAAAATTAAAAAAAAAAGTCTGTCACACATGATCGGCGTAAGCGAATTCCTCACCTGTTGTAGTAACTTTAAAAAAGAATAGAAAATCCAAATTATGGCGAATTATTATTATTACTAAACCACAAGAATGGTATACTATTAATTAAATGCAATATATCACCATTGATACAGTAACCTATACAGTGTGTATTTTCCAACTTTTTAAATGTAACCATATTTATGAAGTGGTCCCTTGATATCATCTTCACATTTACTAAAATAGAGAGAAATAGCAGAAATTTTCAAGTTACATTGTGTAATTAAGACTTTTTTTAATGATGTTTAACGCCAGTTTTTACTTCTGAGACGATACAGGCGGTGGACACTGATAATACACGAGATGAAATGATATACTGTGAAAAGATATTTTTTTTAAGGAAGGAAATGTTCCAGGCCGAAGTTTACGGCCCCTAACCGGCATTTGCCATTTTTGAGGCCTGAGAAAAAGCTCGAAAAAACTTCAGTCAGGGAGGACGGTCCTGGCGGAAATCGAACCCTAGACCTTCCGCTCACGAGTCCACGCCTTAACGACCTCGGCTACCCTTGGCGGTTGATTTCTATAGGAAAGTACTTTAAGCACTAACCTTCAAACTCTTGCCGTCTGACACTTACTTCCACTTTCCAGCAGTTGCTCTTTTAAGCTATCATTCACGAGATGGAAAAACGCCCCCCCCCCCCCCCCACATGCCTTCACTCGTGCAGCTTTCCTTTTCCCGTCGCAGTACACGATATGAATTCGTATGAACTAAAGGTTTACTACAACCACCAAACGGACACGAATTCAATTGACGCTAGAGCACTTTACCTTTAAAAATGTTTTTAAAGTAAGCTAAGCTCTGTAAGTGTGTCTTGTATAACTTGTTTTGTCTAATGGTGTGAGCACCTTCATTTAGTTATAATACATTTTTTTTAGTTTAGTTTTTAGTTATAATGCATATATATACAATAACACAATGAAGAATGTAACACTGTAACTAAAATAACAATACAAATAAACTAGATAAACAGAAAAAGGATAAAGCACTTAGAAAATGTTTAAGTGCTTTAACCCTTTTCTGTTTGTATAGTAATTGTTATTTTAGTTGCACTTTATTGTGTATCTTTATTTTTCACTTATATTGTTTGGACCTCTGGTGTTCCCTTTACTTGGCTTGTTAATTTGGATTGGTTTTTATGTGTTTTGTTATTTACTTCTTTGCTTTTTATCTGTGTTCTATTAATTTTATTTCTTAATTTTTCTGAGTATTTTAACACGCTTTATTAATATAATTAAGTACATATACACCGAAGATTCAAAATGTGTACAGCCTTTCACAGTAGATATCTATTTAATATATTTTAAAGTTGGACAACAGTAATGTGTAGTATGAATCTTCTGTACACAGATGTGACTCACATTACATTATGCTAGCGTTACTACAACAAGTGGGGCCAAGATTATCGTTAGAATAGCGGAAAGAATTTTGAAGTGATATTGGAAAACCGAGAATGTTGTAGTTCAAAGGCAATGCAGACGTGTGTGCAGAACAGAACCATAAACGTGAGTAACAACTGCACGCATTCGAGACAAATTTGAGACTCGTGATACCGAATGCGATGTTCACAAGGGCAGAACTGGAAGACCTCGCACAGGAACAAGCCCCGCGTCCTAACGTGGTGTGCTGAGGACACTTTCGCAAACGTTGCTCAATCAGTAGTTCAACGTACTCAGAAGTGTATCGACGCCGATGGTGGGCATTTTGAGCAACTGTTGTAACTGTAAAAGTGTAAGATGATTAGTGCTCATCATTTTCTGTTTGTATGAATTCAGTTTTGTTATGTTAAGTGTGTATACATTTTTTTTTTTTTTTTTTTTTTTTTTTTTTTTTTTTTTTTTTTTTGGCCTGACTTCCAACAACAAGAGCATTGCTTTGAGCTTAAATTAATGAAGTTCCTTATAAATTTCGCTTAAACGACCTTTTAATTTCTGTCTTGAAGGATGCATGCATCTTATTTACAGTCTATTTCAGTTAAAGGTTTGCTAGGACTGATAGAATAACAAGGAAAGTAGAGAAGGAACAGGGGAGTGGCTACATGGAAATGATATGGCTATAAGAAAGATAATATATAAAAATGCTGCATAAACAGATCTAACAACCAAGTCTTTTAAGCATTTACGGTATTTGCGAAAGGAAAAAGGAATCCTATCGTAACCATTTAAACAGTCTTTTCATATATTGAAAAGAAATGCTTTAAACAAAAACACAAATATACACAGGAAGATTTAATTTTCATTTTTACAAATGCAAATTAAAACAGTGAATTGTTCTCTGCGTTAGTGTTATAATTAGGGAACGGAAATACATGCAGTAATAAATTACTTTCTAAAAGACCTTCTTTTAGTGGCTACAGGCTTCTGGCCTACTGCTGCGACATCTTTGAACTATAATCACATTATTTGTATTTCTCCATTAGGGGAGAGGCTTGTAAGTTGTAAACGTGTACCAGTGTTACAATAAATGTGGAAGTGTTGCATGAAAGGAACTCTCCTTATTATTTAGTGATACTTTCTACCAAACATTGCCTGCGTAAGGTTCCAGGTCTTTCGCAGATAGACGCAGAAGTCCTTACCACGCTTGTCAGCATTGGAGCTGTCCTCAACAGCGAAAGACACGAACCTGGTGATTGGCTAACCCCATCTCACTTCCTAGTAAGCTAACAGCCATGTCATGTGGCGCGGAACCGGAAAACATTTGGGCTCAGAATTTTCATTAATACACAGGACTTGCAGACTTTTTGAAAGCTGTAAAAGAGATCAAACGCTGATACACCGCGAAATCAATGAGGCCCCACCACGGATCAGAGACGTTGTTCCCTAAGAAGACTATAGACCGCGACATGTGTGGGGAGGGTCGAGAAAGGGGGAGAGACAGAGATGGAAGATTCACGCCGACCATTCTTCGCTTACCGGATGGTGGAACAGTAAACAGTCAACACAACCAACCGTGACGGGTGGTCGAGTACGAGGTCGTTAAGGCGCGAACTCACGAGCGGGAGGTCTGAGGTTCGAAAGCCAGGAAGGTCCTCCTTGACTGAGGTCTTTTTCACGTTTTTCTCAGTCCTCATTAATGGCAAATGCCGGGGAGGTACCCCAAACTTGGGCTTGGGATGTTTCCTTCCTTAAAAAATCCTTTCCCAATATATAATTTCGTCTCACGTATCATCAGTGTTCACCGCCTGTGGTGCGCCAGTAGCTAAACACTATTAAAAAATCCAATGGAGATAGAACACCTTTTAATAGTGTTCATCGCCCGTTTTAACTACTGAAACATCAGGCGGTTTATAGACCAAGGTGGGGAGGGTGTTGGAGGACCATAGTGGAAAACACACTCTAGTTTCATCTTAGAACTAATCACAATCATGTAAGTTGTAAACCACTAGTGTACGAAGTGTTGTATGAAAGAATTCCTCTTCATTATTCAGCGATTCTTAAAAATAGAAGAGAAAATTTCAGAAGGGCCATTTCCATTTCAGATTTCGGGGAAGAAAAATGTTCCAAACACAAACAACGGCCATATCGTACACGACTCGCGGTGAAAAAGTACAACGATAAATTTGTGGAATGAAAAGTTAAAATAGAGGAACATTTTTTATTTGTGTTCACTTCTCACTACGAGTGTACACTTTTCAGAAATGCTCAAAGCGAAATAGAAAACAACAACAGATACAACCTCACCCAGAGTGACTCAAGGCAAAGGGCAGTGCGAAGATGTATATGGGGATGAGATGATGAAGTAATGGTGGAATGAATGGCAGGGAAAACACGGGAACCCGAAGAAAATCTCAAAATCGCACTTTGGGCCGCTGTATTCAAGCACGGCAGCCTCAGTGGGAAGGATGCAGTGTAACAACTCAGTCACAACGCCGCCATATCTCACCAGGAGTGAACCAAACAGATTGACCTCTTAACTGAACTAACAAACCCTCAAGTATGATAACCTTGATCTGTCATTGTAGGTCAATTTAAAACGTGCACGAAATTTTGCTTTTATAGTTACCAGAATTTCATATACCCATAAACGATTAAGACGAAAGTACAATCCATAAGCGATGTAGTATTTCCAGTAAAATTTTCGAAGGGAATCGCTTTACATTGCATGATAAGAACAAGGCCCCAGGGGCACGATCTCTAATTTATCACCTTTAAGTATTTGCACGTAAATTTTGATATCGCACATAAACGAAGTGACAAACGTACAAATGGGATTTGGTCAAAGATTATTTTATCGTATCTAATTATTCCACTGTCATGAAGAGGCAAGGAACGAGCATAAATGAGATTTGGTTTTATTTGAAAGACACTCTATAATATTTATGGCCATTAGCCACTGCTTAAATTCAGGGCATGAATCGGCCGATAAATTTTTCTCAGAGGCCTCTTCTTTCAGGCATGAGGTTCTTTATCGTAAATCTACGACTCAAATCTTTAGTTCCCTTCCGAAAGTAGCCATACTTAGGCTATTTACACATTGAAAATTCTATCGACTCTGGTAGAGTTTGAATCGGCAATCTTGTGTCTATGAGACAAGTAGACAACCACATGGCCTAATGGACATTTAACATACAGTACATATCCCGCCTGAGCACACCAGTTTTAAACGTATATGTGCTATTTCTTTTAAGGCATTACAGGCATATCAGATAATGTTTCAAGTTTCAATTTCCTTGGACGTCTAGAGCAGGACGTGTGCAATAACGCGAAATATACGTGACTTGCCTCTTGCGAAAGGAGCTAAGGCCTCTCACCCCCAAAGTAACTTGGCTTAGCAGAAATACAAGTCCAGGAAGGGAAAATATAATGTCGCTATTTCCGATTTTAACTTTTATTTAGATCGTACAGCGGCTGTACAATCTTATGCCACTATGCTACTTTTCTCTAGAGTGATCATTGTTAGCTATTATTTTTGTCAATCATTATTACTACCCTGCTTTCAAGTATTCGTTTTAAATTTGTAACTGGAGGGCATAACTCTTTATCTGCATATCTTTATGAATTATTGACACCTGTTAAATGGCTTTTGCAACAATCTTTGTTGTAGATGTCCAAATAATAGTTATGATCATTCTGATAATGTTTATGCTTAATATCAATTTTGTGCAAAATATTCTATCATAAATTTCCGAATTGTTTATTTCCGAACATTGCATTTTCTCTGTCTCATGCGGCTCTGAACACCAAGATGAAGTAGTTGTCAACATTTTATTGTAGACACTAGGGAACAAACTTAAATACAAGGGTAGGTCCATAAGTTTCCGGCCTCTCCTTCACAAAACCCTTATCTGGTGTTATACCTTATCTGTTAAGTAAATAATTACAGCTTCACAAAAGGACTTACTTTAAATGAAGTTAAACAGCGATTGGACGGTGTATATGGGGAAGCATCCCCCTCATACTCTACCGTAAAAGAATGGACCAAACTTTTTCGAATGTGTCGAGAAAGCATTGAAGACTAAGAGCGTGCAGGTCAGCCCTTGGAGGTACTCGCTCCTGAAACCATTGCTCTTGTAAAAAGACACATTATGGATGACCGGCGGCTCAAAGTTACAGAAATAGCAGCAAAGTTTGGGCTTTTCTAAAACAACAGTCCTTCGAATTATTCATGAACATTTAAACATGAATAAGATTAGTGCCTAGATTTCTTTCCTCAGTTCAAAAGTAGCAACGAGTCATCTGTTGTCAGGAATTTTTGGAGCTCTGCCGTGGTAACGAGAGAGAAGTTCTGCAAACCATTGTTACAGGAGATGAAACTATGGCTCTCTACTATGATCCCTTGTTCAAAAGAGAATCAATGGAATGACAGGCGTAAACCTGGCGAAGCACCGCCTCTAAAGGCCAAGGTCACTCAGTCAACCAAGAAGATCACGGCCACAATCTTTTAGGACTGTGAAAGAATACTCTTCATTGACTTCAAGGCGAGGAACACCACAGTAAATGGGGAGTACTATGCTGGCCTACTGCACAGACTACGTGCTTCCATCAAAGAGAAAAGGCGAGGAAAGCTGAGTGGTTGTGTGCCCTTCACCACAACGCACCTGTACACACAGCTCTTGTTGCAAATGAAGCTGTGAAGAAATGTGGCTTCAAGGAGATCGACCATCCATCCTACAGCCAGATCTAGCTCCCAGTGACTATTTCCTCTTCTCCAAACTCATGAATGAACTTCGAGGAAGGAAATTTAAGTGTGACAAAGAAGTGGTGGATGCTGTTTATGTCCATTTTGCAGACAAAACTGGTGACTATTTGGCAGGGGGCGGGATTGAATGGTTAATTCAAAGATGTGAGAAGTATATTGCAATAAAGAGTAACTATATTGAAAAGTAAAGTATATTTATGGTTTTGTCATTACTAGAAAGTGATTAAGCCGGAAACTTATGGATCTATCCTCGTATATATTGTCTTGTTTATAACCATATCATTTCTATTAAGCCACTCCCCTGTTCCTTCTCTTATTCCCTTGTTATTTTAGCAGTTAAAGCAAACCTTTAACCAAAATCAACATATACATGCATGCATCCTTCAAGCCAGAAATTAAAAGGTCGATGTATAAGGAAATAGTTTGATTCAAACCTAAATGATGCTCTTGTTGTCGGATATCTAAAGGATATATATTAACATAAGGAAGGTGGAAAATGAAAATGAATCACAACTAAAGGAAGGTGCTCACACCACTAGACAAAACAAATTATACAAAACACACTTACAGAGCTTAGCTTACTTTAAAAACATTTTTAAAGCTGAAGTGCTCTAGAGTTTATTGAATTCTTGTCCGTTTGGTGGTTGTAGTAAACCTTTAGTTCATACGAATTCATATCGTGTACTGCAAAGGGAAAAGGAAAGCTGCACGAGTGAAGGCATGTGGGGGGGGGGGGGGGGGGCGTTTTTCCATCTCGTGAATGATAGCTTAAAAGAGCAACTGCTGGAAAGTGGAGGTATGTGTCAGACGGCAAGAGTTTGAAGGTTATAAAGTACTTTCCTATAGAAATCAGGGATACTGCCCAACTGTATTTCAACCTACGTCCTGTGTCTTTGTACAGGGATACAGCAAATCGACTTATCAATTAAGCTAAGAGGAGCAGTTTTCTGGTTGAAAAAGCGAAAAATTGGAGAAAGAAAGTATCATAATTGACAGACAGTGTAACAATTTACGCGACATAACAGATAATTTGGGAAAATAATAAAACAAAAAGGCAGTACGAATGGGAAAATATAGCACCAGGTAGAAGAACTTAAAGTCTTTGCAACAACATCTTGAAAGATTAAAACTAAAGCACATGCAACCAGCTAAAGGCATGGTCCGTTATGTCTCAGCTCATGGACCCTATAAAACATACTGGATAAAAACGTAACAAAACGCAGCAGGATGCTTGTAAACTTTACAACACTTAGGATAATCCGGAGCACGTGCTATTTGAATGTTTTCATTATTTAGATCAAGTCAGAAAAGAAAGGGAGATTTTGATCAACCATCAAGTGGGGCACATGTTGAGAAATAAAGTTATATAAACATTTAGAAGATAAGCAATTAGGCTTGGTATGAAGAAATTCCACCAGAAGTGATAATAGGCAACAACAGGAAAGTACAAAGCTAATATATATAAACAGATAACCACAAAACACCACAACTAGTCGGTCCTGGTGGTATAGCGGTTACCATACCTGCCTTCTAAACACAAGATCGCGGGTTCAAACCCGTCCAGGATCGATGGATTTTTTCGGGCGTAAAAATCCTAAGTATGGCTTCCTTCGGAAGGGAAGTAAAGCCGTGGGTCCCGTGTCGTACATTTACGGCACGATAAAGAACCTCAAGCCTGAAAGAACGGACCTCTGAGCAAAATTTGTCGGCCGTTTCACGCCCTGAGTTGAATGGGACGCTGATGACCTGAGCTGTTAAAGAGCGTCCATAAATAAATAAAAAAAATTAAAAAAAACACAACTATAGAACAAACAAACAGACGGAGGATGGTGAACAACAAGTAAAGGAGAGATTGCGATGAACGAAGAAGATGTAAATAATAGGAACAGAGGGTGTATAAAGGAGGAAGAGAGAAGGAGATGTCGGACGGGAGGAGCGAGGAGGTGGAGCACAAGGGGGCGAGTGGATCTTCGGGACGTTGAAGCCAGGGGAATGAGTGGTAAGAGGAGATGGAGGATGGTGAAGCGGGGTCTAGAAAGGAGGAGAAGAGCGTGAGGAATGGTGGATCCGTGAGGATTAAGAGGTGGAGGAAGGGAGTGCTGGAGGAAAGAAAAGGTGGTGTGTGATATGGTGCCAGTGAGGTGTTAGGATAAATAAATGAAAAGAGTAGTAAAGAATGATGGTGAAATTGAGGAGAAAAATAAACATTAAAGTAATTTAAGTCATTAAAGAGGTGATAGGTGAAAGGATTTACAGAGGTTTGTAGAAATAATTGGTATAATGATTAAATATTCAGTGTTAATGTTAGATAAATTCCAGTAAAATGTACTGGATACCAGAATAGATCGCTGGTAACCAGTGGTTAGTAGTATGGTTAGGAAATAAAACTGGGGTATAATAACTGGCTATCAGCTGTAATTGTTAGTGGTTTCCAGTAATTCTGTAGATGTTGGAAAACAATTTTAGTGTGGTATATTATGGCTTAATTTAATTCATTTTGAGTTACTGTAATATTATTAATTTTATTTTATTTTTTATTATATTACTTTACTACGCTACATACTGGGGAAATCTATAAAATCATGGAGGTAAGACATTATTGTAAAGTTTATAACAATAAATAGAACACGCCCTGGTTTAGCAAACCAGGTACCAGAGTCACGTATACAGATTGTATTTATTTATTTAATTATTTATTTGCATCGGGCTTGTCTACCATGATGAGAAAATGACTAGGGCAGACCAACAAAGTCATACTCAATTCTATTATAATTTTCGAGTAGTTACACAATATAATCGTGAAAAACATGGGATATTGGGTTACTGCTGTCTTCATTCTAGGAGGTAGAATATTGTATAACCTGGAGTATCTGGTGGGTTTGATCAAAGTCGCACACATATTTAGTTGCGGAAATTCATTTTGAATTGCACACCAATTATGCTTTGAAATTGAGTGATATTGTTATTATTAAGTGCAGAGCTCGGAAATAAACTAATAAATCGCGTGTTTGTTTTATAGTTAACCAATAAAGTTAAAAACATTCTTACAGTAGCGTTACTAAAAATATATATTTGGTATTAAATCAATGAATTTTTCGAATAATTTGTAATATTTGCATGTAGCGCTTTCAATGTTTATTTAGCAGTCTCTTGGATAAACAAACATACAGAAAGTACCAAAAATGTATACACACTTCAAGCAAAGAAAAAACTGTGTTACCATAACAAAACTGAATTCACACAAACAGAAAATGTTAAGCACTAATCATCTTACACTTTTACAGTTACAAGAGTTGCTCAAAATGCCCATCATCGGCGTCGATACACTTGAGTACGTTGAACTGCTGATTGAGCAACGTTTGCGAAAGTGCCCTCGGTGATTGCAGCACATGTCGTTTTAATTTCTTCCCGAAGTGCTGTCAGTGTAGCTGGTTTTTCTACGGTATGCAACATCCTTAAGAGTTCTCCCTAGGTAGAAGTCCAACGGAATTAGATCTGGAGAACGCGGTGGAAACCTCTTTGTCGTATTGCCTTTGAACTTCAACAACATTCTATGTTTTCCATATCACTTCAAAATTGCTTTCCGTTGTTCAAACGATAATCTTGGCTCCATTTTGTTGTAGCAACACTAGCATAAAGTAATGTGAGTCATATCTGTTTACAGAACATCATACTACACATTACTGTTGCTTTTTTATATATTTTTGGCACCCTCGGTATAAGGAACAAATCACATAGAACAAAAAATAATAATACAAAGGATCAATATTAACTTATATACGCATGGGTACCCTTGTCCCGAAAAGGTAGCTTTTTGTCATACCCGTCGCTATTTTGCAGATTTCTGCCATCTCTGTATTATTCGTGGTCTAGACCTCTACACATACTCCTACCCTCTGGACTGCACGCTAGGTTTAAGTGTAATGCTCTAATGGCCACGGTAACCCACAAACACTATATTATACTAAATTCTCGATCGTGCACCTGTCACGCTCTCTATATTCACCATAGTCATCTCATTGGGTGCATCTCGAAGAACTACAATAGAATGTAGTATAATAAATATTTACAAAAAGGTTTTCCGGGACAATATATTCAATATTCCGATTTATGCGAATGTAATGCGTACCTTTTATTCAAAATCGTGTTGCATTAAATTCGAGTGCAAATCCGTTCCGTAGTTCGCCGGTAACTACTTTTAATTTATCGCAATATTTATGCTAAAAAACGGTAATAGAAAGGTAGGAAGGGAGTTCAATGTATCTGAGAACAACGTTCACTTGTGGCGGCAACAGAAAATGACATTATTTGCAACTAAAGCTTGAAGGAAGAAAGTCACTGGTCCTTGGAAGGAAAGACGTCCTGACATTGAAGAAAAAGTTTTGGAATTCATACATGAAACGGGCAACCTGTGACTTGTGACACGATAAGAAGTCACTTTTTCTTCTTTCACCTACGCCAACCGCCCTGACAACAGCACGAGTGATAGATTTTGTCCTGCGTGTTCCAAGATGTAACAATAGTTCAGTTATGAACTCTGTTCTGGTCGCGGACGGCGTATTTCTAAGACGCCGTACAACGCTATGACAGAGTATTTTTTTTAAAGATTTTAAGTTTCAAATCTGGAATGTACTTTACATTCGATGGCGTATGTAATAAAAGGAGTTAGATTCCACATTTAAGGGCTCTTCCCCTTCGACAGTTAAAAAGCGGGTCGTACATCCGTTCAATATGATAAGCGCCCAGGACATCTCAATGCCGTACTCAGTGATTGAGATTGAAGATATGCGAGTTGGCTGACACTGCAAAGACCTCGATAAGCCGTGTCCACTACATTTTACATGAAGTTTAAAGCTTTCTGCTCGATGGGTGCCGCGTTTTGTTAACAATGGACCAAAAAGTATTTGAATGAACATTTCGAATGAATATACCAATATTAAAAGATATAGTTTGTGAAAAAATCTCTTGGTGTAACCATTAAGTTTATTGTATAAGTAGGGGGAAAAGATTAGGTGACAATTAATAAAGGGGTTCTATTTTTAATGCGTGTATATTATTTTATTAGTGTTCAACGCCCCCCCCCCCCTGAGACACCACAGGCGGTGGGCACTGGTGATACATGAGATTAAATGGGAAATTGGCAAAAGGATTTTTAATTTTTAAGGAAGGAAGCGTCCCAGACCTAATTTAAGGGTACCTCCCCGGCATTTGGTATTTATGAGAAGTGAGGAAAATCTGGAAAAAACCTCAGTCAGGGAGGATGGTCCTGGTGGGATTCAAACCCCAGACCTCCCGCTCACGAGTCCGCATCTTAACGACCACGGCCACTCATTGAGGTATCCTGGACATGTTGAAAAGATGTATGAAAAATGTTGTCATAGATCTGTGATCTCATCCATTTAAAATGTCAAGTCTAGCTTGCAGAAGAAAGTGCATTTGTAGGCATTTCAAATCTTGGAACGTAAATAGCAAATTTCAGAATTGGAGTTACATCATTAAGCTATTTTTCAAAGTTTGAAAAAATAAAACAGAAAAAGTATACAACAAATTTTTAATAGCAACCTAGCATAAGTCAAACATTTCTTCGGTCCTAAGAAATAAATTAGGACTTAAAATGTTATTGTTGCTATATTTTAGAGAAATGGGCTATACTTTTTTTTTTGATTGATTTATTTATGGACGCTCTTTAACATCTCAGGTCATCAGCGTCCCATTCAACTCAGGGCGTGAAACGGCCGACAGATTTTGCTCAGAGGCCTCTTCTTTCAGGCTTGACGTTCTTTTTCGTGCCGTAAATGTACGACACGGGACCCACGGCTTTACTTCCCTTCCGAAGGAAGCCATACTTAGGATTTTTAGGCCCAGAAAAAATCCATCGGTCCTGGCCGGGCTCGAACCCGCGATCTTGGGTGTAGGAGGCAAGTATGGTTACCACTACACCACCAGGACCGACAATGGGTTATACGTATTTCATAAATACCATAGGAGATTTGCTTCTGTGTTCCACTAAGGCATAACTATATACCCACATATGTGGATTTTGCTATGAAATCACATATTAACTTGAAGTGTACATATTAATGTGTTACAAGTGAAAAGTATCAACATATTCATTTAGTAACTGAATACATAAATAAAAAGAGTAATTAATATTTCCTGCTCGTTTTGGTGCCTGTAAATTACACAAATATTTTCAATAGAAAATGTTTACTGATATGCTTTATAATTAATGTAAAATGGTTAGGGAGAATATATGGTTCAATAGCGGAGAACAGAATGATGTATGGAATAAAAATGGGGGCCAGATGGAGGATAGAGAGTGGTAAATAGAATATTTTGTAGAATTGCCCTAGCCTTACCCAGATCTTCAACTAATGAGGTTGTCCTAATGGAACTAGGAAGATTGGGCTATAAAAGCAAGATCATAGGAACAGTATTGAAATATTGGTATAGAATAGGAAGACTAGAGGAGGAGAATATAATTAATCAGCACAAGGAAAAATTAAGGGGAGAGAAACTTGTTTATCTAAAATACAAAATATCCTAAAGAAGCAGGCATGGGATTAATATGGTACTAGGGAGAAAGATTGGGTAAAGGATTTGGGAAAGAGATAACAATAAGAATTGAGGATATTGAAAAACAGGAAATATGGGTAAATCTTGTCACCAAAAAATCTCTGAAATTATATAATACACTAAAAATATGTGGGGCAGAGAAAGATATAGTGAAATTTGTGATAAGGTACGAAGGTAAGGATTGGAACGGGGTAAAATATTTAAGTGAATTAAAAAATGAATCCCAATTAGGAGATATGTCTTATGTGTGCAGAACCAGATAGTACTTGACATTGTATACTAGAATGTAAGCAAACAAGTTTTGGAAGGAACAGTTCCTCTTACGAAAATGGGAAAACCTACCAGATGAAATTAGAGGTAGAAGAATTTTAAATTTAAAATCAGATGAAAACATCAAGGAACTGGGAAAATACATAGGCAAGGTAACACAAAAATGATTATGGATGTAAAATACTTGGAAAATATGCATGAGAATAATATTGTCAGATAGTGAAAGGAGAATGAAATGAGTAGAAGAGGGAATGAGACTAGTTATCTGGCATTAGTTAAACAGAATCCTTATACACCAATAACCAGGGTGTCAGTGTGCATAAAGTCCTAAGGAATAAGCAACTCTCAAGGATAGAAATTTGGCTGAATGGGTTTAATTAAAAAAGAAGGAAGGTTTAGTATTGTAGAAAATATAACTTAATATTGTATTGGATGTATAAATTAATTTTAATGTTGTGTTTTATTTCTGGTTGGATCGGAGCCCGGTCCCCTGTAGGTAGCTGCTGATGAACTGGGGACTGAGTCAATCAAATTGGAATAAATTTTGATTGGATTTAGTGCCTTCTGGAATTGCCAAAAGCATTGTTCCTAATTGTTATATTTAAAAGTAATGTTTTTTATGTGTTTATTTTGTTAAAAAATTCTGTATGTTAATGCATGAGAAATAAATACTACCACTATCACTACTACTTAATGTGATAATTTTCAAAGCAATTATTTTTCATACATCTTCCATTTAGTGAACATAACTCTGGTTTTAGATTGGCATCTAGTTTTTCTACACTTTGAAGCATTCTTTGACTCTACTAATCTGGGCAAGGACTATATTGTCATATCAACTTCTTCACTACCTGGAGAACTGGGTCAGCGTAGGCGTTCCCCCTTACAGTTGTTGCCCTAACATTTCTATCATGGCTGTTCGTGTGTAATCCACTAGAAGTTTCCTCTTTCGTTTAATTATTTTATTTTCACACCATCTAATGTGCACCTGAGGAACCACTCACTGCTGTACTTTAAAAAAAATGCAAATCTTTAGGCATATTCACAATGAATAGCTAATTATTGTGAAATTATTAATGACTCATTCAATTTTTACGTAATAAATACAACGGGAAGAAAGATGTTTAAGTTGAGAGGGAATTAAAACATAACATTAAATTAATAATAGATAATATGATCTATTTTGCTTTATCCCATGTTCTAAAACCAGAGAGGTCTAATTTTCTTATGAGGAAGCCAACACTTGAAGGGAAGTATTTCAGCAGAGAGCGGAACGCTTCATGAATAATGAACGGCTGTAATGCGTGCAGCTGCCGGAATCGATGTCGTGATCCTCGAGATGGAAAGACGATGTAATTAATGCCGCGTGTGGAACCGTGAACAAGTGAAGCAAGCTCATTGCCCATCTAACCAACTGCTGTCAGTTCCCAAGTTCGGTAATTAGTTCAGTTGCTTCCGCAAGGCTGCTCTTCAGCACTGCAAATTCTACTCATAACCAGAGCCAGAATTTTTGAGCGATTTACTTATTTTATCCTTGCTTTGTAATTATAAAAATTCAACTAATTCTTCACGTCATGTGCGCTGGTTTCATATGTGCTAATCACATTAAAATTTAAAAAGACGAAATAACAAACTACTATGTAAAAAGGGCTAATACGTATCGCCGAAACAATTGAACTACTTGCTATTTTTTTCTGAAATTGGAATAGAAATACTAATACTATTAAGTCGGGCCTGGTGGTGTAGTGGTAACCATACTTGCCTCCTAAACCCAAAATCTCGGATTCAAACCCGGCCAGGACCGATGAATTTTTTCGGACGTAAAAATCCTAAGTATGGCTGCCTTCGGAAGGGAAGTAAAGCCATGGGTCCCGTGTCGTACATTTACGGCATATAAAAGAACCTCAAGCCTGAAAAAAGAGGCCTCTGAGCAAAATTAGTCGGCCGTTTCACCCCCGAGTTGAATGGGACGCTGATGACCTGAGATGTTAAAGTGTCCATAAATAAATCAAATCAACAACCACTTTTTTCATATCCCTTTCCCTGTAGACGTAACACGAATCTCTCGGAACGACAGCCCGCACTATCGACATGCCACAATTCTCTTTTGATCAAACTAAGGAAACAAACCTGCAAGCAATGCTTTCAATTTTCCACGAGTCGTACAATTTCTTTAGAGAAAATGTGGGGTCGGTTTAACGCGTCTTATGGTGGCAATTTTAATTACTAGCAGTGTAAAATGAAAGTGAATTATTATTGACATTATTATTCGCTTCTACATTCTGGCTACCGTCATATATTTTAATTTTTCCATTCCGTCTTTCATTTAAAGAACACTGGGGGAGTTTTTTTATAGCCAAAATCGGTCAAAAGGCCGAAAATGCTGCAAATGGTTCCTTGAACCTTTGAGTGTGTACAGAGGTTTAACATGTTTCCTTCCTGCGGACTCTACAGCCATTTCAACAGCTCAGTGTGTCCTGTTTCCCTGCACATGTTTTATAAAACAGCATCAATAGTTCATCTTCACACATTCAAAATGTTCCACCCGCCACAGTTTTGTACAAATTTGCAGCAATATCCATTGTAACGCTCTATAGGACAAAAACACAGTATCAATAATAATTTTCCTTGAAAAAATATAGTTAAAATTCTTATTGATTTAAAAACTATCAACGTTCACTCGTCAAATTTATTTAAAATATCTTTCTATATAGTTTTTGTATGGGGTTCAAAGCTCCAATTGCAAAAATGCCAACCAATTTTCTCAACTCATGAGCCTCGTGGGGTATTTTGATTATGCATCATATTTACGTAATAAAATTTATGAAATGATTTATAGCTTACAAAGTTGAAGTGTACTATACATATTAACTTAACGGTAATCCGTCACAGCAAGAGTTTCAGAAAAATACCTTCAAAAACGTGAAACTTAAAACGTACTCTCAATGTGCCTTAAGTCAATAATATTTATAGAATTATCCAACTTCAGAAAAAACTGCACTATCAGCAGCAATCTGTATCATTTTTCTGAATTGTTATGACATGTGAGACCTTTATGTGATCCAGGAAAGCATCCATCAGTCCAAACATTTTCCATTGAGTAGAGCTTTGAGGCAGTATTTATGAATTGCCACCCCCAAATTTAATTGTATCAGCTACTTTTATGTAACTTCGTTATAGCCATATATAATGTTCTTTTTCCTGTATAAGTGTAGAATATTGTGTCTAAAATTTTATTTTCTTGCCAAGGCGCAGAAAGCTACCTACAGCCATAAAATCTGACCTGGGGATTTCTGTAGCCTTTTGTAGCCATATTTGTAAAGAATCCTGTAGCCAGATGTTTACTGATATTTTGTTAGAACCTTTCTTAAGCGTGGTAGGTACCATAACGAAAAACATTATTAATCTCCATATACTCCTTTCCCTATGGTCAAAGTATCCAGCATCAGAGTCTCAACAGCCGTGGCAAAACTGTAAGACAGCGGTAACCATCGTCGAAGAGGAAGAAATATTTACCCCTGAGATTACATCCAAAAACCTAACAATTCAAATTTCCCTTTTCCAAATTCTTTCCATCCACCAATCACATATTAAATTAAAATCCTTTCTCATATAAATACAGTTTCAGCTTCTAGAAGCTCAAGGGACGAATAAAATATCGTCTTGATATGACTCAAATTACTCATGGAGGAACAGAAGTGTACAAACAGTAGAAAAAAGTCATTGAAATACATATTTCAAATTTTAAAATTTGTAACTACTAAGTAAATAGATATTTTGGGTTCATATGGATGTCTTCGGACAAGTAACTAGGGCTGTCCTTCCTGGCTAGAGTTTTTTTTTTTTTTTCAAGCTTTTCTTTCCTAATTTATCATTTCATTTATGTAGCACATCAACACCGTCTGTAGTGGCACAGTAGAAAAATCGGGGGTAGATCATTAAAAATTAAGAAATTAGCGTGACCTACATATTTTATAAATCAATAAAAACTGAAGAACAAACACTGTGACTAGAAAAAGGAGTTCGCCATGGCAACACAATCTCCTCCAAACTCTTCACTTGCATAATGGAGGATGTGTTCAGAAAAATGAACTGCCATAATAATTTCGGAATCAACATAAACGGCAGTCGACTAACAAATCTAAGATTTACCGACATGTGGTCTTGCCGCCAAAACACCGACAGCACTACAAACTATGCTGGAACAATTATGTGAGTATAGCAAAAATACTGGGCTATCACTAAACAAACTGAAGACACGGTTAATTTCAAACGGACCTGAAACCCCCAATAAAAAAAAAAGGAGTAACCTAGGACAACAGATTTTCTTCCATAAAAAATGCAAAAAGAAGTACAAAGAAGGATCTCATTAACCTGGAGAGCATTAAGTTTATATTGTTAGTCGAAATACTAACTAAGAAAATCAGATTCCAGACGCTCGAAACCTGTACATATCCTGCATTACTATATGGGTGCCAGACATGGACAATAACAGAAAAACAAAAGAACAAAATTCAAATATGTCAAAGAAAAAATGCAACGCAAGATCCCAGGAATAACTTTGAAGGACAAAATGCCTATAGTATTAATAAATAAGTTATCTCAGACAACAGACATCGCACAAATAACTACCAGAAACAAATGGCAATGGGGCGGTCACGTCGCAAGAATGCAGGACAATAGATGGACCTACATGATCTTTCTTACCGCCACGGGTGGCCGAGGTCGTTAAGTCACGGACTCGTGAGCGGGAGGTCTGGGTTCGAATCCCGCAGGACCGTCCTCCCTAACTTAGGTTTTTTCCAGGTTTTCCTCAGTATAACTGACAAATGCCGGGGAGTAACCCTAAACTTTGGCCTGGAAGGTTTCCTTCCTTAAAAATAAATCCTTTCCCAATATCTAATTTCATCTCATGTATCATCAGTGTCCATCGCCTATGGTGCCTCAGCAGTAAAAACGGGCGTTAAACACTACATTCATTCTACAAGATCTTAATTTGGACCCCCGGATAGGAAAAGGGACACAAGGCAGACCCAGAAGAAGATGGACAGACCTCTGCAAGGAACATGTAGGTCAAGAGTAGCAAGAAGAAGAGAAAAATGGAAATCTCTCGAGAAGCAACTAGTGCAGTGAGAAATGGAGTAACCAAAGAACAAATCAGTCAGAGTGTCTTAAACAGCATACGAACAACTAGCGTGGAATAGCTCACCACGTTAGGAAAAAGCGAGCTTTCCCTACTTGTTAGGAGACATTTACCCTTAAGGAACACAATATGATATCGTTATCTTTCATATATTTTATATTAGTGCGAAAGTTAGTTGATTTATACATCGAAAAAACGGTTAATGAGGATTTTAAAAAATCAGCAACATATCAGTAATCTCCAACTTTCATCTAAAATGAATCAATAAACAACATTTAATGTTACATGAGCGATATTGCTTATTTGCCTACTACAAATGCATAAATTACGGCATTGGAAAAGTAATTGGAAATGCTGTGTACAAGAGGTGACGATTTGAACCTTATATTATACTGTAGAGTATCAACAGATTCGTACATTAGCAATATTGAAAGTTTCGAAGGAATCATATACATAGAATGAATGTTACTCATTTGTAGTAAGAAACACTGTCCTAAAATGTTCAGTAGGAATGAACAAAACTGTATAATAAAAATCCAACTTGCAAGAGGAAAAAATGCAACTCAATCCTTTAGGGCACTACAAGGGGCTAATAGGACGAGAATTTCAACCATTCCGATGATGGATGGAGATATTTGTCAAGGAAGGGAGACAGACCAGCGCTGGTAGACCCGCCGTTGCAAAATACGATTTCCTAAGGACTTAAGAAGACAGGCGCTGGACCAATGTTGAAGTGTCCATGGAACTTGCTGTTGCAGCATCGTTACTCATAAAATGTAATAAAGAAACTGAAAATATGTTTGCTTGGTTCTGAATAGTACAAGTAAAATTTAAAAGTGCAAATGAATGGAGATATAAAAACTGAAGACTTTTGCATTATGACAATTGATTAGATGTGGTTAGGTTCGTGAACTATTGAGTTCTGTGAGACATTTTTTATCAATCAAAAGTTGGTAACCAAGGATCTATAGATCCACCAGTTAGACAGGTATCTAGAAATTATGCTGCAAATAGAATCCACCATCCTAAAAGGATTTGGCAAAGTATTGTTGACATGGCAGAGCACTATACATTTTAATTATGTAGCCTAAACAAATTTCGTATAAAACAGCAACTATGTTGCCATTACTGTTCGAATGCTCTAGCATTGGCCAATCTGGCTTCAGCATTCTCATGTGGGATAGCATTATGTGGATATATCGCAAGGGAGTTAAATAAAAGCCTTTAAAACTCCTGCAGAGGTGCAGAAATCATAAAGGCTTAAGTATACAGTGAAACGTTGATTTCGCTCTATATATTCTAGATGGATGCTTGTAGACACACAAGGGTTGATGTTACACAAGACAGTTTGATATGACAGCATTTCATCTTCCCATGTACTAGGGTAGGTCCATAAGTTTCCGGCCTAACCATTTTCTAAGTATAAAAGGACAAAAATTACATTTCCCTTTTCAGTATAATTACCCTTTATTGCAATAAACTTCTCAAATCTTTGAATTAACATTTCAACTTCCCCCCCCCCCAAATAGCCATAAGTCTTGTCTGCAAAATGGGCATAAACAGCATACACCACTTCTTCGTCACACTTAAACCTAATTCCTCGAAGGTCCTTCTTGAGTTCCAAAAAGAGGAAATAATCCCTAGAAGCTAGATCTGGGCTGTAGGGTGGATAGTCGATCTTCTTGAAGCAACATTTCTTCACAGCTTCCTTTGCAACAAGAGCTGTGTGCACATGCGCGTTGTCGTGAAGAAGGTGTACATCACCACTCAGCTTTCCTCACCTTTTCTCTTTGATGGAAGCATGCAGTCTGTGCAGTAGACCAGCATAGTACTCCCCATTTACTGTGGTATCCCTCTCCTTGAAGTCAATGATGAGATTCCTTCACAGTCCCAAAAGATTATGGCCATAATATTCTTGGTTGACTCAGTGACCTAGGCATTTAGAGGCGGTATTTCGCCAGGTTTACGCCACTCTTTTGGACAAAGAACCATAGTTTTATCTCCTGCAACAATGGTTTGCAGAACTTCTCTCTCCTTGCCATGGCAGAGCTCCAAAATGCCTGACAACAGATTACTCGTTGCTGCTTTTGGATTGAGAAAAGCAGTCTAGTCACCCATCTTGCACTAACCTTATTCATGTTTAAATGTTCATGAATAATTCGAAGGACATGCAACCTTCTTGTTATTTCTGTAACTTTGAGCCGCCGGTCTTCCATAATTTCTCCTTCCACAAAAGCGATGTTTTCAGGAGTGACCACCTCCAAGGGCCGACCAGCACGCTCTTCATCTTCAATGCTTTCTCCACCCATTCGAAAAAGTTTGGCCCATTATTTTACGGTAGAATATCAGGGGGGTGCTTCCCCATATACACGCCCAATCGCTGTTTCATTTCATTTGGAGTAAGTCCTTCTTTTGTGAAGAATTTAATAACAGCTCGAAACTCAATTTTGAACATGTCACAATCTTCTACACATAGCCTTTTTAAACAACTATATCTGAACAAATTTATATAGCGGAGCGAAAGTTACAGTTGTAATTATTTACTTAACAGATAAGGGTTTTGTGAAGGCGATAATCCTTATCGGCGAGTCCGGAAACTCATGCACCTGCCCTCGTATATTCATAATACAGCTTGAAATATGAAAGACCACCTACTGTATGAACTTCTGTTAATATAACATTGATAGCTGACTTCTAGAGGTATATTATCTGTTTTCCTACACTCACGATGATTTATGTTCTGGGAAGTTAACACCAGCATTCAAGATTTTCGCAGTGCTAAGTGGCATCTTATTCAGGAATACAAATATTTGGTCGTTCGCCTCAGATTACTTTTATCGTTTCCATCAACAATGTGCTCCTGTTGGGTATTCATCACTACTCAATCTGTGCTATGGTGTTAACTTCAGTGCCCCTTTTTACCGAATGATGTAACAGGCAACACCGAGCAGGATATGTCTACTGGCATGAGAAGGCGCCTCCTTTTTCTTTCTGGTCCTATTTCTTAGCCAGGACCAGAGGTCTTGAGACTCATCTATTGTATCAAGTTAGACACTGATCTATACAAACATTATATCATACAAAACTATCAATTAACATAGCCAATAATGAAGAAAATAAAATTGTATCGATTTATTTTGTAATCAAACAAATTTGACAGGCAGATCAACAATTTGTTGCTCTTTGTTTAAGCAAGAAAAGTAATATGGCGCACAAAAAACCACTCAAATCTGCTATTCGTAACAGTTGTATTAGTAAGTATTACAACAAAAGGCTGAGTTATGCATGCATGCAGCATTGGATTCAAAATTCCACCAGAAGGATATATTTATACCGGGTGTCTCACCTAACTCTACGACTGCAAATATTTTCGAAATGAAACATGTCAAAAAAAATAAATAAATAACTACGCAGGAATGAACCCATGTCAGCGGCCGACACGATGGGAGGGTATACAGAATCCATAAATTAAAAAAAAAAAAATAGTTATAGTTTTCAACTCAAAGTTACCTTTTTTTTAATAAAGCACGTATCCTTTTTCTAGTGAACTAAACACTAGATATCCAATTAGAAATAACAGAATGGGTCTCTAAACCGCATACCTTGTGAAACAGGTAAACTTCAGAGTAGAAGTGTTTCTGACGAGAGTATAGGTTGCTTGTACTAAAAGTATGCAGTAAACAAACCATTATCATGTACTAGTATCTCATGATTGGTCGGCTGTACTGATGTCAGTGTAAAACCGCCACATCACGTCACTACACCAGATTGACTTTGCATTTTGACGTTTTGCACTTCAGCAGTTTTCCTCAGTAATATTTTGTTTACGGATTACGCTTCATTCACAAAGCATGGCAATGTGAAATTGAGCAGTGGTTCGTGTAAAGTCCCACCGGCTTCGCGAGGTTGCTCATCAACGACAGTGGAGCGTCAATGTTGTATCATTGACACCCGCAATGTAGGCATAATTTTTTATTAGGGCAGCATACGCATCATTTCTGCAGGACACTCTGTACCTTCTCATGGAGGACGTGGGATTGGAAACGCATCTGTCAATATGGTTCCAGCACGATGGGTGCCCTACACACTTCGTCCATGTCCAGAGTAGTTGTGAATGCAAAGTTTCCAAATCGGTGGTTAGGACGGAGCTTGGTTCCCCGACTTGACACCATTAGACTCCATTCTCTGTGGAGTACGCAAGAGCCCTAGAGAATATGAAACAAAGTATTACTGCGGCCTGTGCAACGCTCGCTTGTTCACCGCCTCCACAAGTGCAAGCGCTGGCCACTTTGAACATCTGCTGAAGTGACTCAGTTCACCAGATAAGACGTAAGTGTTAGATCTAATTTACAAACATGAAGTTTCTTTAAGCCATAATCCTTTTGTTTAGGAAAGTAAAACCATTTTTGTTACCTCTAGTTTTCAGTTCGCTAGAAAAAGCAACTCCAAAGCATTACAGAAAACCACTTGAAAATTGGTGCCATTCAAATAAACAACTTCATAATACGACCCAATTTGTGGCCACAAATTCTCATCATTAGGCTCTAACTGTGAGCAGCCGACAACCCGCTTCATAATCTGGCGCCTAACTTGAGGCACATAGCCGCAGCCTACTAAAAAGCTCATAATTAGTGCCAACATGGAGCCAACAACGGCAACAAGACCCTTCATTATTAAAAAACTACTTGTCAAAAGACTTAAATAAACCCAAGTATGCAAACTTATTTTAACGATTTTCTGATTTTTTAAAAATTTTGGTTTATTTAGGGACGCTCTTTAACATCTCGGGTCATCCATATCCTATTCAATTCAAGCCGTGAAACGGCCGACAAATTTTCCTCAGAGACCTCCTTTTTCAGGCTTGAGGTCCCTTATCGAATGGAACCTTCCGAAGGAAGTCATGTTTAGGATTTTTACGCTCGAAAAAATCCATTGGTCCTGGCCGGAATCGAAACCACGATCTTGAGTTTAGAGGGCAAGTATGGTTACCCCTACACCACCAAGACCGAAGCGATTTTCTGATAAAAGATTTCTGGGCGAAATTGCAGCATAAGTTTTATTGTATAACTGCAAATACATGTTTACGTATTATATACCAATTTAAATTAATGTTTTCCAATATATGCATTTATTTTAATAATGTATACACTTTATGGTGCTAACTTAAGTCACATTCAAGAAGTTATATGTTAAAATCACATTTCGTTCAGTACAAAGCCTACGAAACTCACATTAAATATGTCTCAAGGAAGCAAAACAAATAAAAAGTTCAACCATTCATTTCCGCAGTGACGGGTAGCGCAGTGGAAATTTAATCTTCATTTCTGGAATGCTTTAGTATCGGCAAATAAGTCATGGAACATACTACGAAACTAATTAAAAAGCTTTCCTGGAGCGTTTTAGTGTCCAACCTATAGCAGAGAATTGCTTGTTGTTCCCAAGTATTATTCGAAACAGTTGCAAAATAATACTTATTAGAACACAAAGTGCTGACCACGACACCATTGTATTTTATCGATAGAAAATAATGGGAAACATGCATAAAACCTTATGTAAAGTGAATTTGGCGTGTCAATAGCCGGGAGGATAAATAAATATGTTTGACAGGTATACAATTCAACAGTACTGCCTATAATATATAAGAGAGAGAAAGCAAGCTTATATTCAGATAGGATTTTTACTTGCCTTGCCCATGAAAAGGTCGTTTTCAGTAGCTAAAAGCTGTAATCCAACCCCCCTACCCGCAGCGAAAGATGATACAGATGCCATTATCAACTACAGATGTCTAAGAAAGAAATATCCGGTTGAGTGGGTGAAAATTTTAAAACAGAAAATATTCCTCTGAAGAATCCGGGCTTGCAAAGAGGAATGGCGTTTATGCATTTACCTAGTATGAGCAGGAAATTTGCTTTTGGGACCACTAGCAGTGACGTCAATAACACACATGCCTAAGAAATCATGGACATATTATCGTTTTCTTACCCTAAAATGTGCCGCAGATATATGGTTGTAAAGAGATACAAACTGGACGAAATAAAGTATGATTGAATAAGTGCAGTTTTCATGAAAAGAATAATATAAAACCAAACGTGTGCCACTACGCAAATTAATTGATTTCTGCGTTAATTAGGTGCTAGAATACTGCGGTTGCTAAAAAATGTATACACCCTTACACAGTAGATATCTATTTAATTATTTCAAAGTTGGACCGAAAAACAACAGTAATGTTTATTATGATGTTCTGTAAACAGATGTGACTCACATTACGTTATGATAGCGTTGCTACAACAAAATGGAGTCAAGATTATCGTTTGAACAGCGGAAAGGAATTTTGAAGTGGTATTGTAAAACTGAAAATGTTGTTGAAGTTCAAAGGCAATGGAGACGTTTGTATAGAACAGAACCGCCGTTGGACTTCTACCTATGGTGAACTCTTAAGGATGTTGTATACCGTAGAAAACCAGCTACACTGACAGCATTTCGGGAAGAAATTGAAACAGCATGTGCTGCAATCGCTTAGGACACTTTCGCAAACGTTACTCAATCAGCAGTTCAACGTACTCAGAAGTGTATCGACGCCGATGGTGGCCATTTTGAGCAACTGTAAAAGTGTAAGATGATTAGTGCGCATCGTTTTCTGTTTGTGTGAATTCAGTTTTGTTATGTTAACACAGTACCTTTGCTTGAAGGGTGTATACATTTTTGGCACCCTCTGTATAACAATAAGTTATATATTTTTATAAAAAAAATTATAAGTTTGACACAGTTATGCTGAGATGTAAATTACTTCAATGTTTATCGTCAATTATATTATAACAATTTTAGTAAAATATTACCAAAGGATGAACTGAAAACTAAAACAGCTATGCTATATTCTAACATACTAACACTACATTTATAAAATTGTAAAAATCTGCACTTTATTTATAACCATGATTAGGAATCCATTGCCGATTGAAGTAATATCAACTGAACTTGACCTAATGTTACAGGGTTAGATGGGAATATGAATTTCCCGCAAGGTTTAGTTTGAAAAAAGAAAAAATACCAACATCCTTCCCTCTCAAAGCTGCTTTTACCATAGATAGCATAAAATGACTGTATACAGTCGGAACGTTACTTCGGTAGTACGTGACGTTATATTTGTGAAACCTGCCGTAAATACCCCGCTACTTTAGAGTTTGTAAACCATAAGACCCAAAAGGTAGTCATAATTAATCAAAATGATGTATTTTCTTGCTTTCATTTTGTCAAAAAATACAAGAAAATGGGAATGACATTTCTCAGGGGACGGGGGATAGAGGATATACGAGGTGGTTTCCACAATATTCGGGACTGGTGCTGCCATCTCGATAGTAGTAGCAGTAGAGTTTTGTACCGCTAGGTGGCAACACGAGCACATCTGATGAGTGGGTGTTTAAGTTTCATGCAGCTGAGTAGGTGTGTTGAGATTCTACAGTACTTTTCTGTGGGTGGCGATTTTACGATGGATCCAAGATTAGAACAGAGAATGTGCATCAAATTCTGTGCAAATCTCGGGAAAAATGTTACGGAGACTTTCGCAATGATTCAACAAGTATTTGGGAGACAAAGCATGAGCCGTACACGTGTGTTTGAATGGCATGCTCGGTTCAAGGCCGGCCGTACAGCTATTGAAGACGATGCTCACACCGGTAGGCCCGTCAGCTGCACAACGCCTGACATTGTTGCCAAAGTTCAACACCTCGTTCGTGAGGATCGACGTCGAACCATTGAAGACCTTGCTCATGAAGTGGGAATTAGTTATGGGACATGCCAACGAATTTTAAGTGATGAATTGGGCATGCATCGTGTCGCCGCAAAATTTGTGCCAAGGATCCCTACTGCTGATCAGAAGGCGCAGCGTGTTGAAGTTTGCACGGAGCTTCGTCAGGCCGTATCCGATGACCCAACCTTCTTGTTCAGGGTCATCACCGGCGACGAGAGCTGGATGTACGCTTATGACCCTGAGATAAAACAACAATCCTCCCAGTGGAAGAGCCCGAACTCACCAAGACTAAAAAAAAGCGAGACAAGTGAAGAGCAAAGTCAAGAGCATGCTCCTCGTTTTCTTTGATACCAGGGGGATTGTGCACAAAGAATTTGTCCCACCAAATCAAACAGTGAATTCCACGTACTGCTGTGACGTTTTGCGACGACTCCGTGAAAATGTGCAGAGACGACGGCGGAACTTTGACGACAAGGGAACAGGGTGTTGCATCGCAATAATGTACCCCGTCACAATTCCTTATTCATCTGGAGCTTTTTGACGAAAAACAACATGACGCGCCCCCCCCCCCCACCGCACCCGCCTGATTTGGCACCCTGCGACTTCGCTCTATTCTCCAAACTGAAAATCAAGTTGAAAGGACGTTGGTTCGACACAATTGAGAGGATTCAAGAAGAAACGCTGTCTGTGCTAAACACCCTCAAAGAACATGATTTCCAATATGTACTTGGAAAATGGCAGAATCGCTGGGACCGGTGTATACGTGTGGAAGGGATCTACTTCGAGGCTGACGGCGGTCATTAGTCTCAAAGTAAGTTTATGACCAGATGGCAGCACCAGTACCGAATATTCTGGATATCACTTCGTATTCCATGTGTGTGGCCGAGTCAACATGCACTTGTGTACCATTTTGGAAACCGATAACCAGCCCTAAAATTAACGTGAGAAACTCTACAGAGACCGTTCATGCATGCGATTACTTGGATATGTACAGCAAACCTTACTCCCCCAATTAAGTATTGGACTCCATTATCTTTCAACAGGACGGTGCTCAGCACATAACGCAGAATCATTTAAACCATTCAACAATTGCGAATCCACCCCTTGGCCTACGAATATCCCCGACTTAACGCCTCCATATTGTGTTATATGTAGGTACTTCAAGTTCATACATTTAAATGAAAATTTCATTTAAATTTCCACTTTTTCGCTCATTAGTTTTGTTTAAACGCTCATTGTAAACAAACCACTGGCCAATTTCTATGGTGCAACTGTTTTCACAATAACAACTGTCAATTTTTGCGGAAACAGTAATGCCATATCACAAATGCGCCACTACCTGGTCGTTTGTAACAACTTAAAAGGAAACCCTGGTATATTGGGTTACCAAAACCTCTTTAATTATGTTAAACCTTCTTTTCATAGTACTGCAATGTATATGAAAGGATTATATAATACGTATTATTTACCGGTATTGGCGATAGCAACTGGAAATACGAGTTCTTAGTTATAGAAACACTTAATGCCTTTTCATTTTGCTTTCGAACTTTGGATTTGATCCATTTCAATCGGCAATAGTTTGAAAGTTGCATATGCATAGTTTTGTTGGGTTGTTTATGTGATTTTAATTTTCTTTTTCACGTCTATTGTGGAGGCAAGGACACCTCGAACTGTACGGAAATAAAATCGTAATTAAAACTACTTAGATCAAGCGTGCATTCAATAAGGAGCAGAGTACAGTTCGTATAGCTCGCTATGTAGGCAAGCCGTGGTCATTGTCATCATTGCAATGCAATTACCGCCGTTGACGTGCCGAATGCTATTGTCAAACAAAGCGAAAAAGAAAAAAAAAGCCAGGAATTAAGTTCCTCTTCACGTCCAATTGAATCCGCCAGAGTGGAACGCTGCGGCATTGGGGGAATGAAGAAGCGCACAGGGGGATGTAATATACTGGCTGCTAGAGTTTCCAGACAAAAGAGAAGCTGCACCTGTTGTGCTATGCAGAGAAACCCGACAACTGTTTATATATTATTACAACGTGGCGCTTCTTTCCCTAAAGCGAAAGTTCGCAAACACAAAATGTTCGTCCACCTAACTAAGTAGTTCTCTTTCTTTAAATGTACTGGCAGGTCCCTTTGTTTCTTCTTTCTCTGCTGGGTTTTGTAGTGACAGAGTTTGGCGTGATAATCGCTGAGCCAAACACTTTAGCAGTAACTGATTGCAAGCTCATGTTTTTGTCTAATAAAAGAAAACCCCACGAGTTAGAACGGGGTCAAAAGATACAGAAATACAACCTTCTATTGATAAAGGCCTCTTTGTAAGAATATTTGATACCAAATGTTATTTTCTATTGTATTGCCTGCCCTGGAGATGCATTGGCACAGAGATTAGCATACTTGCTGCAATTGTAGCCCCCACGAATAAGTGAAACTGGATCCATATATCCTATCTAAAAATTACAGCATAAGGCAAAGATCTCCTACTACCTTTCAACTCTTTCAATAGCAAATCATTACGTCGTTCTGAAGATTTGCATTGTTTTATGAGCAGGATCTTCGCGAACAAATACATTTAATCCTAAGTCAGCGTAACAGAAATGCTGAAACCATTATACATTATATATAGGTACGAAGGTAGGTCCATAAGTTTCCGGTTTAATCATTTTCTAGGTATGATAAAGACAAAATGTATGTTTCACTTTTCAATATACTTACCCTTTATTGCAATGCACTTCTCACATCTTTGAATTAACATTTCAATCTCCCCCCCCCCTAAC
The DNA here is from genome assembly GCA_030762175.1 of Metallyticus violacea. NCBI lineage: Eukaryota > Metazoa > Arthropoda > Insecta > Mantodea > Metallyticidae > Metallyticus > Metallyticus violacea. The sequence continues at coordinate 122,076,858 of CM060842.1, read as the reverse complement.
AAATAGAAGTCTTGTCTGCAAAATGGGCATGAACAGCACCCATCATTTCTTCGTCACACTTAAATTTCCTTCCTCGAAGGTCCTTCTTAAGTTTTCAGAAAAGGAAATAGTCACTGGGAGCTAGATCTGGGCTATAGGGTGGATGGTCGATCTCCTTGAAGTCACATTTCTTCACAACTTCCTTTGCAACAAGAGCTGTGTGCACAGGCGCATTGTCATGAAGAAGGCGCACACCACCACTCAGCTTTCCTCGCCTTTTCTCTTTGATGGAAGCATGCAGTCTGTGCAATAGGCCAGCATAGTACTCCCCATTTACTGCGGTGATTCTCTCCTTGAAGTCAATGAACAGTATTCCTTCACAGTCCCAAAAGATTGTGGCCATGATCTTCTTGGTTGACTGAGTGACCTTGGCCTTTAAAGGCGGTGCTTAGTTCGGTTTACGCCACTCCATTGATTCTCTTTTGAACAAGGGATCATAGTAGAGGACCATAGTTTCATCTCCTGTAACAATGGTTTGCAGAACTTCTCTCTATTGCCACGGCAGAGCTCCAAAAATGCCTGACAGCAGATGACTTGTTGCTGCTTTGGCACTGAGAAAAGAAGTCTAGGCACCCATCTTGCACTAACCTTACTCATGTTGAAATGTTCATGAATAATTCGAAGGATTGTTGATTTAGAAAGGCGCAACCTTTCTGCTATTCCTGTAACTTTGAGCCGCCGGTCTTCCATACTTTCTCTTTCCAAAAGAGCGATGTTTCCAGGAGTGAGCACCTCCAAGGGCCGACCTGCAAGCTCTTCGCCTTCAATGCTTTTTCAATTCGTTTGAAAAAAATTTGCCCATTCTTTTACGGTAGAACGCGCAGAACGCGGTGGAAACTCAATCGAATCTTTTCGTCCTATCTAGAGCCTGGAAGATTGTCATCAAGGTACGCACGCCCATCTCGGTGGTACTGTGGTGAGGCACCATCCTGTTAGAAGTAAAATTCCTCATTTCCATAGAGTGTATGAATGGCGGGTAAGGAGGATGTGCACGTATACTGGGCCAGTTACTGTTCCTTCAAAAAAGAATGGTCCTATTAGCCCACTAGATGACAACCCACACACCAAACATTAATTCCAGATAAATTAACAGCCTCTTGCACCTGGTTCCGAAACCACACACAGCACTGCATTCTCCGATCAGGGTCATTTTCATTTAATGCATGCAAAAGTCTTGGGATGAAAAGTTTTAACTTTGCTGTTTTAATAATACGACGTACGCTGGTTCTGCTAATTCCAGTCTCATGTGCACATTGTTTGTAGATTTCTATGGTGAGTGCTCAAAACGTTCCAAAACCATAGCAGTACGCGGGGCTTGTTGCTGTGCGAGGTCTCCCAGAGCTTGTGAACATCGCATTAGGCACCACGAGTCTCAAATTTGTCTCGAATGCATGCAATTGTTACTCGCGTTGAAGGTTCTGTTCTGTACACGCCTCTCCATTGCCTTTGAACTTCAAACAACATTCTCGGTTTTCCAATACTACTTCAAAATTACTTTCCGCTGTTCAAACGATAATCTTTGCTTCATTTTGTTGTAGCAACGCTAGCATAATGTGTGTAAGTCACATCTGTTTATAGAACATCATACTACACGTTACTGTTGTTTTTCGGTCCAACTTTGAAATATATTAAATAGATATCTACTGTGAAAGTGAGTATACATTTTTTGGCATATTGTAGCAGGGGTTTTAAAATTTAACATTCATTTTTCTCTCAAGTTTGTTATTTTTACCCCCCACTTATTAAGATAGGTAGTTGTGAGGGTCCAAATCGAGTACCTGCTGGGGCTTGAGTACCTTCAAATGTGCTTGTTCGTATATTTACCTTAAGTTTCGCCACTAAACCTGTCTATTCGGTGTTACGAGGCAACCGTTCATTTAAAGAGAGATATCATTTTGAGTCAATTACAGAAACTATAACAATAAAAAACCTTAAATCCCATTTTGTAGTTTATCCTACTAATTTAATTTTTAGGTTTTACATGAATTGCTGCCATAAACTGTTTTGTTTTTGGAGAGACTGAAAACAAGATATTGGTGTTCGTTTTTATTAATAAGTTAATTATAATTATATTTACGACGGGACATAGAAAATTAGATTTTTATGCAACGCGTTTTCTTATAATTTTACCATGAGAATATGAATACAGAGGCGCCGATCACCCAGCTGATCAACTTATTGTCATTGATAAAAGTGCACCAGTTGAGGCTTAATTACCTGAAAATAATTTGTATTTAAAACGATTGCTAATTACAAGCCCATCTATAAGCTCTTAAACCACTAACAGCATTGCAGCCAATACATAAAGTACATTTTTGAATACTCCCTGTTGATCAAAGTGCTCATAAAATACTAATTTATGACACTATTACATAAAAATCAATTTATTGACAATTACGTCACTTGTTTTCATTGCTAAAATGCTATCATCAACATAATATTATATTACATTAATATTAAGGAAACTTTACTAAAAACAGAATCAATAATGTATTTACATTGCAGAATACATAACAATAAAATTAATAAAAAGCATAAATTAATTTTAATTAACAAATGAATTAGTAAATTTATTAATAATAACATTAAAGTTTCTAAAATATAATTATTTACAATATCCATTCAGATAATGAATTTCTGATATGTATTTACTATATATTCTGAGAATTCTCTCTTTTCAGCTTGGGCTAAATTTTTTTAGGGGGAAGAGAAGGGAAAATCTCTCTTCTGTATCAAGAGTAACAAAAGACAAACGAACATGTAACATGTATCGATACAAGAATAATAAAAAGTCCGTCAACCAGGAGCTGGGTAAACTAAGGGAACTCCACATATAACATTAATATAAAATCCTAATTAGGCCTTATTAATTAATAAAATGAAATTAAATAAGTTAGGACATTATTATGTGGTATTAGGGAAACTAAATTATAGTTCTTGCAATGTATAAGTAACAAAAGAGAAACCATACAATTATTATTATTATTATTATTATTATTATTATTATTATTATTATTACTATTGAGATTAAAGCACAAAACTTAATGATATTCTATTAATTTAATGAAATATATGACCGTTGATAGAAAAAGCTGTACTGTGCAAGAACATTCACTAAAATAGAGAGAAATAACAGAAAATTTCGAGTTACTGTGTATTTAAGATGATGTTCATATGTTTCAATAAAACAAAAACATGTTACTAATTAAAAACAATTACAATGTACTAAGCAAATAAAAACAATCGAAAGTTACATGGATTTTAAGTGGCTTTGAAATTTAATTTAAATGTTATTAACATGTAACGTAAACGTTTTCTGAAGGTTATTACAGAGCGCTCTATTATACAAATATAATTCTCAAACTCATATTAGATTAATATTTTACATTTGCTTCCTTCACGACGATACTTTTGTTAAATATAAAACATATGCATTGTAATAATTACAATTTTTGTGCTGAATTAATTTTTCTTTGTATTTTAATACAGTATAGAGAAAATTAAAAACAAGAACGCTTTTTAAAATTCGGTTTCCAAGTATACCCTTACTCCTAATAGTCCAATTTTTCTAATTTTCAGAAACTATTTTTCTTATTTTATTTAAATGGCTAATACGCGAATTTTATTGTGAAGAAATAATTATGGTACGACTAGAGCAATTTTTAAATTTTGGGTTTCAGGTAAACCTCCACTATTAAGGATAGGATTTCCCTGATTTTCAGAAACTATTTTTCTTGCTTTATTTCAATGCCATTTACCGAGTTTCCTGAGGAAATATAACAATGCGGCCGCTAGAGTAGTGTTTAAATTTTGCTTAACATCCAATGGTTTTTCAGATAAATCATCACTCTTACTGATCTGATATCACTGATTTTTAGCAACTATTTTTTTATTTGATTTGTATTATATTTGTCAAGTTTTGTTAGGAAAAAAATTATTAGTACTGCTAGAGCGATTTTTAAATTTTCGGTTTCAGGTAACCCCCTTCCTAATAACAGGACTTCCCTGATTTTCAGAAAATATTTTTGCTTATATTATTTCAATGGCATATACAGCGTTTCCTTAAAAAAAAAAAAAAAAAATTACGGCCGCTAGAACGATTTTTAAATTTCGCTTTAACTCCTACTCGATTTTCAAGTATACCCCCACTCCTAATGGCTTCTCCTGATTTTGGGAAACTTCTTTTATAAATTTTTAAAAGAAATTAGCTGAATTTGGTTGAGAATAAACAAAAATTGCGACGGCTAGAGCGATTTTTTTTATCTTCGCTTTAAGTTAACCCCTCCCCCCGAACGGTGCAATTTCGCTGGCTAACGAACTATACGAATCGTTTGTTGATTGCCGAGTTTCGTTGAGAAAAAAAATTAAAAAATGCTATGCTAGAAATTAGACTAGGTGTCTAGATCGGTGGAGATTTGGGAAAATTTAAAAACCCTCCATGGGTACAACGACAATAGCTTACATTCCTTCGTAATTCGCTTAAAAAAATCAAATATATGTTTCAGGAGATTAACTTACTTCTTTAGAATTGGAAAATTGACACCAGTAATAATTTTATTTAATTAATTCTGGTGCACAAAAAAGGGAATGAAATTCGTTTATAATGTTTACATTTATTGCATTCGTAAAAATTACGAAATCCGCTCTGCTCGCTTAAACATTTAATTGTTCAATAAAGTATAACGTAATAATGACAGTATTGCTGAATTAGCTTAGATGTTGTGTTCACAGGTTCTGCATCTTATATTTATTTAGTTTGTAAAATTGTATGTACGACCGTCGATATTTGACAAATATTAACTTTTGTGCTTGTTTACAGATATCTATGCCATGCGGTTTTCGAATAACTATAAAATACAATAAGGAAACAAAAGCCCTTGTAAATCAGTTGCTAAGTAACCGTGCACTCCTATCGGAGTGTTATACTCCAGGGGAAAGCCTTAGTAATCTTTAGGGAGTCCCACCCGGAACGCAATGGAGAATAAAATCGGAAAGTAATGTTTTTTGCCTGCCTAGTTCTAATTCCCACGAGAATGCCGTCACTTGCATGTAAAGCTGATGAACGGAAGGCGCTCGTTTGTCGTGTTTGGATAATCCGGCACGCAGCGTTCCTTACCGCAGCGTTGTTTACACACACAAGGCAGTTCCTGGAAAAGGGCCAGGAATTGAGTCGAGATTTGGGAAAGGAGAATTGTACACATGGCTAAGTCTCCACAGTGTCTCTGCGCTGATGGGTTTCTGTTGTCTTTTTTTCAGTCCATTACCGAGATGAAAAACTGCTAGGGAAATGTGCGCACTACAGGACCCTTGGGCACTCTCGCAAACATAATGCGACACCAATCTTGCCTGGGAACGACTGACCTTAATTACATTTACGTTAGCATTGTAAACAGGTGCTATCAGATAGAGACATCTGCTTGGGTGAGATTTAGAAAAACGCAGAGACCATTATGCGCACATTTGCTGTGTCTACTTCTGTAGAACGGTTCAGGGGCTTTTTACCAGTGATAAACGAAATGTTACTGAGAGGCGCATCAAGAAGTACATGTTAGTTTTACAATAGGAGTGTTACCTTTACTTACAAACGACCACTGTTGAGATACGTCTTTACTATGTTCTAAACAATTGACATTTGTTATTGTGAAAAAGTTGTAACTTAGAAATTGACCGAGTACTTTGTTTACCATGAGCGTTTAAACAAAACAATTTTGCGGAAAAAAATAAAGACCTAACTCAACAGCAATGTATACAATCGCTTCGTTCAACTTTTAATAATGAAATACCATCAGAAAAGATTATTTACAAGTGTTTTGCAGAATTTCGTCGTGGTCGTGCGTCCGTCAGTGATGAATTTCGTGAAGGTCCACCAAAATCGATTGACGTTCCAAAAAACATCGATACTGTGTGCAAAATAATAGAACAAAATCGGCATGTGATCAACAGTGAGATAGAGGCATCCTTAAGTATAAACCGCCACGGGTGGCCGAGATCGTTAAGGCGCGGACTTGTGAGCGGGAGGTCTGGGGTTCGAATCCCGCCAGGCCCGTCCTTCCTGACTGGGTTTTCTTTTTCAGGTTTTCCTCAGTCCTTATAACTGGCAAATGCCGGGGAGGTACCCTAAACTTAGGCCTGGAGCGCTTCCTTCCTTAAAAATAAATCCTTTCCCAATTTATCATTTCATTTCATGTATCATCAGTGTCCAACACCTGTGGTGCCCCAGTAAAAAAAAAAAAAAAACGGGGCGTTAAACACTACTCAAAAAAAATCCTTAAGCATATCGAAGACTGCAGTACATTCGATTTTGCATAAACATTTAGCTATGAAAAAGTTGTGTTCTCAATGGATTCTGCATAATTTGACCGAAAACGTTCGTGTTAATTGGTGCAATAAAATGCTCAAAGAATTTCACCTAGGAACAGCAATATCCGTATACAACATCGTAACAGGTGACGAAACTTGAATATATTTGTATGAACCGGAAACTAAACAACAATCCACTGTCTGGGTGTTCCAACATGAACCGAATTAAACAAAAGTTGTTCGTTCATGAAGCACTTCCAAGAAAATGGTCGTTTGTTTCTTCGGTTGTACTGGACATGTCGCAACCATTCCTTTAGATAATCAAAGAACAGTTAATACAACAGTTTTTTTTTGCCAAATGTCATCGAAGAAACGAGGAAAGACAATCAAAAACGTCGCACCTTCTTCATAATGACAACACCAGCTCTTAGACAGTACGTCAAACAATTGATTATTTGAAACAGAAAAGCATCGAATTAATGTCTCATTGTCCGTATTCGCCCGATTTATCGCCTAACGACTTTAGAGCTCAAAATTTTATTCTATTAAAAATAAACTCTAGGGGAGGAGTTAGTGTATTAGCTTAAAAGAAACTCCTGTTTGTGAATGGGTTCTTAGAAGCTAATTCATGATTGATGGGGACAAATAGTGAAAGGAGAATCAATTGTGAAACTAACTCATTAAAAATTATTTGGTAAATGATAATAATACAAAAGTTGAATGGAAAGAACGTAAATAATATGAAAAAAGTACATCAAGTACATCAAAAGTACATAAGTACATATTTACTACCCAGTCATGTTACAATAACATGCTCACCAGATTCTGCTAAGAAAACTCAGTGCAATTTTTCAGAAGTATCAAATACAGAGCAAGACAAAAGAAAAAAGAACGAGTATATACATTATGTCGGCCCTGGTGGTGTAGTGGTAACCATACCTGCCTTCTAAACCCAAGATCGCGGGTTCAAACCCGGCCAGGATCGATGAATTTTTTCGGGCGTAAAAATCCTAAGTATGGCTTGCTTAGGAAGGGAAGTAAAGTCGTGGGTCCCGTGTCGTACATTTACGGCACGATAAAGAACCTCAAGCCTGAAAGAAGAGGCCTCTGAGCAAAATTTGTCGGCCGTTTCACGCCTTGAATCGAATGGGACGCTGATGACCTGAGCTGTTAAGGAGCGTCCGTAAATAAACCAAATCAATCAACAACAGTATATACATTATGGACATGGAGTATATGCAAAAGTACCAAAAGATTGTGGCCATGATTTTATTGGTTGTATGAGTGACCTTGACCTTTAGAGGGGGTGTTTCGCCGGGTTTCGCCACTCCGCTGATTCTCTTTTGGACAAGGGATCATAGTAAAGGACCATAGTTTCATCTCCTGTAACAATGGTTTGCAGAACTTCTCTCGTTGTTACGGCAGAGCTCCAAAAATGCCTGACAACAGATGACTCGTTGCTGCTTTTGGGCTGAGGAAAGACGTCTAGGCACTAACATTATTCAAGTTTAATTGTTCATGAATAATTCAAGGACTGTTGTTTTAGAAAGACCCAATCTCGCTGCTATTTCTGTAACTTTGAGCCGCCTATCTTCCATAATTTCTCCTTCCACAAGAGCAATGTTTTCAGGAATGAGTACCTCCAAAGGCCGACCTGCATGCTCTTCGTCTTCAATGCATTCTCGGCCCATTTGAAGATGTTTGGCCCGTTCTTGTAGGGTAGAATATGAGGGTGATGTCCCAACATATACACCGCCCAATCGCTGTTTAATTTTATTTGGAGTAAGTCCTTATTTTGTGAAAAAACTTAAAAACAGCTCGAAACTCCATTTTGAACATGTCACAATCTTCTATACATAGCCTTCTTTATGCAACTATATCTGAACAACTGAATCTGAACAGCGGAGCGGAAGTTACAGCTGCAGTTGTTTATTGAACAGATAAGATATGACAGCAGATAAGGCTTTTGTGGTTATCGGCGAGGCCGGAAACTTATGGACGTACCCTCGTATGACTGGACACACACAAGTACGCTTCGCACTCACACACCGCGAATCCAACCCCAGACCTTAAGCAAAGAAGGCAAGTGCTCTATGGGTTAAGATACGAAGCCAGGCTACGGTTAAGCAGAAATGAAGCCTTCAGTTTGTTTAGCAAATGCGAGAATACAAAAGTCGTGGTTTTGTCATGGTAAACATTATAATGTGGAAAGAAAGGAAAAGAACTATCTCGAAACACTTGCTTTCATATAATGTTTCTCTGATCATCATCAATTCCTTGCTGTTTATCGAAGAGAGGTTGAATTCCGCTGCTTTAACAAAAGAGGAACACAAAAACATCAGCCGAGTTCGCCCGGAAAAGAAGGCCATTTTATGCATGGAAAACGGATGCACTGTGGGATCCGATGCCATCAATACATGATGGCAGACCAGACCTTAAAATCGATCAGCGTAGTGCGGGGAAAAAAGAGCGACTGTGACGTCAGTCAAGACTCCCGAGGACCCGCAGACAAATCACATTTTATTGCCGTTCGTGCTATACTGCATTAAGAAAAGGTCACGTAAAGGTCGTGCACTTGTAGTTTACTTTATTATTAGTTCTATTTAAACTGTAAACTGCAAAGCTCTACAAATAATTTAAATGACGGGTTTGACGTAAATGTACTTTTTCATGGTTGAAATGCACACCCGGCTGCGACGTCTATTTAAGTAAGTAAATATTTTCTTGATGTAAAATTTGTCTTCTTGTACCTTAGATGCCCAGCTCTCCTTTCTTTGTTCCCTAGAAAGCGATGCAAAGCCAGTTAACACATTTCGCAACACGTCGATTTGCTACAGCCTAGTGGTATGTAAACATTTTAGCAAATAAGATAAATTAAAATTTGTTTAACAAACAATAAACATTTGACAGATTCACTGTAACTAAACGAAAACAATAGATTTTAAATTATCATAAAATTTGTGTGATAAATATAAAATAATACGCAAGTTCGATTATAATCCTAACGACAATGACAGAGCGCAAGTCGAACATATTTGATGAGGCAACAATAGGATACATTTTGTCCTTTGTTTAGCTGCGAAACGCATTGCAGTTGAGAATTTTTTTTTGATTGATTATCTTACGGACGCTCTTTAACATCTCAGGTCATCAGTGTCCCATTCAACCCAGGGCGTGTATCTATAGACACCAGTCTTCCATATTTCTCCTTCCACAAGAGCGATGTTTTCAGGGGTGAGCACCTCCAAGGGCCAACCTGCATACTCATCGTCTTCAATGATTTCTCGACCCATTCGAAAAAGTTTGGCCTATTGTTTTACGGTAGAATATGAGAGGGATGCTTCCCCATATACACCGTCCAATCGCTGTTTTATTTCATTTGTAGTAAGTGCTTGTTTTGTGAAGAACTTAATAACAACTCGATCCTCCATTATGAACATGTCACAATCTTCTACACATAGCCTTCTTTATGCAACTATATCTGAACAACTGAACACAGTGGCGCGGAAATTACTGCTGCAATTATTTACTTAACAGATAAGGTATGACACCAGTAAGGATTTTGTAAAGCGATAATCCTTATCGGCGAATCCGGAAACTTATGGACTTTGTTGTGTACCTCAAATAAATCTGCATGTTTCGTATTGGATTTGAAACCAGAATTCGATATGAGATTTGAAGGCTTTGTAAATTATTTATATTTGTATCTATCGCCATTTTAGACGTGCAATCCTTAGCAGGAAATTTGCAAGTATAAAACTGTGAATTGCATTTAAAAGGGAGTTAATAAAGTTTTGCAGGGAAATGTACCCAGCCATATAATAATAAGCACTATTAATGAGTTCTCTATTTGCAAACACTTATTTCTGTGCACAGCCTTTTATCTGCGTAAGCACACAAAACCAGAACTGCGGTCCAGAATTATTGACGTTCGTCATTAAAACTGGTTACCCCCTTGTCAGCAAAAATAAATTTTGGCACACAACGTCAGGTTTGTGTGCAATTGAGAAGTATGGTGAAAGAAAAGCCCAGACAATTAAAATGGTTTTTCCACCAAACGTTTTTTTTTTTTATTCTTTTTCTTCTCTTAGTTTCTTTGAGCGACTCCGCCAAATCACATCTAAATTAGTGCTAGATTTAGAGATTTTATAAAGTAATGCTGGGTGTACCGCTAGTGTCACAGTCGTTGCATTGGATTATAATATAATGATATTTTAGGACGATTACATAAACTAATTAAAATTCAGAAAGGTGAGCGATTTTTCGAACTCTCTTTTAGTATCTAACTTCATGACGCAAATTCAGTGTTTGAAGATTGCATTGACCATAACAGCAGCTTTGCTAATGATGATGATGGTAAAAAATTTAATTCCGTGATTGAGAATACCTACTTTTTGTGTTTATTTCAGATAGAACGCTGTTAAAGATACAGAGACGATACTATTAAAACATTTATTTACATTTTCTGAATATAGAAGCAGTGTTACTTTTATAATTCAATTGTTATATTCTCAGCTAGAAACATATATATATATATATATATATATATATATATATATATATATATATGCTTCTTTATATTTGAATATTACGCTTATAAATGAAAATTGTTAAATTACATTTTATATATCTCGTACTTACATTCATATCATATACAATGATTAATAAATAATTATTATTTACATATAAAACGAGGAAATAGCATTTTTAGACCGTTTTCTCACAACTGACTTCCTTCTCCATTTGTTTAATAAAGTAAGGATAAATACTGTGTGTGTGTGTGTTTTTTTTTCTTTTATGTATCATACGTAATAAAAAATGAAAATAATAATATTAATTTAGGTTCATAGCGACTCAGAGGCATCCTTATTTTAATATTGGCTCGCTGCCCAAAAAGAGCTGGCCATATTTGCTTTACCATTATTTTTGTAATGGAATTATTGCCCTGTTGGGAGCTGGAGAGATGGCTAGCGACGTATGTGGGGAGAGGAGAGGTTTATCTGGCAAGTAAAACTTTACACACTGTAGTACTGGGCTTTTTACTGTAGCAGTTTTCAAGTTCACTGTCGCATATGCTTACGGCCGTATATGCTGATACCGTCTTTATAACAATTAAAAGAGTTACATCACACGTTTTCTATAAGTAATGTTATATACAAACATGAATACAACCCTTGCTCCTAAGCCCTCTTCCTTTTACCAACCCTCCTCCTCAACTCCCCTCTCTTCTCTATAGTCATTAACCTTCTATGTCGGGTCTTCAGCAGAAATATTCCCAAATTGTGTGCGTATCTCTCATGCACCAATACAGATGTTCAAACTTCTGTTGGAATTCAGAAATGTGGTCGTAAGTGCTCATTTCTAAAAATCTCCGTGCCCCTGCATTCGCCAAACTTTTCCTCCCCTTTCCCCGCACAGCCTGCCGGTGTATCTTCTATTCAAAAACTTACGCCAGTTCGTTCTCGTTGCGTTAACGAAGGCAGAATATTAATAATAAACTGTTGGAAGTTTTAGTTAAGTGTTACATATATATTGGCCTACTAATTAAAAACAATGAATGTAGCACAAGAAGAAAACAAAGGAAAAATTATACATAGTAAAGCTGAAGGAATTGAGAATATTGATAGTCGAGACAATAAACTTTGTATTAAAACAACCAACTTACGTGTATCCCAGTGAGAACAAGTAGCGGGTAAGAAGAGAAGCGGTTGAAGCCGGAGAATTTTCTCTGTCTACTCCAGGAAACAGACCGGAGCGTACAAAAGTGAATTCGAATGTTTTTGACAAGAATGGGATACGTTGCTACATACAGGAATTTTATTTAGTGAGAAAGAAGATTCCTACATACCCAACATTAATATATATTTGAAAAAGAAAGAATTGTATTTCCCTAAAGATTCACTTTCTGAAATGAGTTCTTAAAGAAATCAGAAATGACAAAGTGCCAAAATTAAAGGAAAATATTAATTGAAAAGTAAAACATGAATGTAATGGCGCTGTATCTGAAAGTAATACGCCCTTTTAGGGAAAAGAATCGTACTATTGCTTATATGTACAACAGTACAATATTATATACAATATATTAATATATAAATGTGTGTATGTGTGTATAAGGGAATATCTATAAGTTTCCGGCCTCGCCGATAAGGATTATCGCCTTCACAAAAGCCTTCTCTGTTAAGTAAATAATTGCAGCTGTAACTTCCACACCGCTGTGTTCAATAGTTTTTCAGATATAGTTGCATAAAGAAGGCTATGTATAGAAAGAAGATTGTGACATGTTCAAAATGGAGTTTCGAGCTGTTATTAAGTTCTTCACAGAAGAAGGACTTACTCCAAGTGATATTAAACAGCGCTTGAACGGTGTATATGGGGAAGCATCCCCCTCATATTCTACTGAAAAAAAAATGGGCCAAACTTTTTCGAATGGGTCGAGAAAGCATTGAAAACGAAGATTCTTGGAGACGCTCACTCCTGAAAACTTCGCTCTTGTGGAGGGAGAAATTATGGAAGACCGGCGCTCGAAGTTAAAGAAATAGCAGCAAGGTTGAGACTTTCTAAAACAACAGTCCTTCGAATTATTCATGAACATTTAAACATGAATAAGGTTAGTACAAGATGGGTGCCTAGACTTCTTTCCTCAGTCCAAAAGCAGCAACGAGTCATCTGTTGTCAGGCATTTTTGGAGCTCTGCCGTGACAACGAGAGAGAAGTTCTGCAAACCATTGTTACAGGAGATGAAACTATGGTCCTCTACTATGATCCTGTCAAAAGAGAATCAATGGAGTGGAGTAAACCTGGCGAAGCACCGTCTCTAAAGGCCAAGGTCACTCATTCAACCCAGAATATCATAGCCACACTCTTTCGGGACTCTTTATTGACTTCAAGGAGAGGAACATCACAGTAAATGGGGAGTACTATGCTGGCCTACTGCGCAGACTACGTGCTTTCTATCAAAGAGAAAAGGCGAGGAAAGCTGAATGGCGGTGTGCGCTTTCTTCACGACAACGCGTCTGTGCACACAGCTCTTGTTGCAAAGGAAGCTGTGAAGAAATGTGATTTCAAGGAGATCAACCATTCACCCTACTGCCCAGATCTAGCTCCCAGTGACTATTTATTCTTCTCAAAACTCAAGAAGGGCCTTCGAGGAAGAAAATTTAAGTGTGACGAAGAAGTAATGGATGCTGTTTATGTCCATTTGCAGAGAAGGCTTCTGACAATTTTGGGGGGAGGGTTGGAGTGTTAAGTAAAACATGTGGAATGTGTACTGCAATAAGGGGTAACTATATTGAACAGTAAAATTTAGTTTTTGTCTTTAGCGTACCTAGAAAATGGTTAGGCCGGAAACTTATAGCCCTATCCTCGTATATATTGAGACTTAAATGGACAATAACATAATAATTAGGAAATGTTGGCAAAATGAAAGTAAACCAGGCATATAGACGAAGCCGAATTTCGGTAATCGCCTCATTGTCGTCCAAGCAAGATGCAAAATGGGATTTGTGAAGAATTCGTTATTAATTTTTCAATCGGGCAAAAGCTCGGCAGATTTTCATCATTGAATGAGTTCCAGAACATTTGAGCTTTGGATTAACCATCAGTTTATTTCCAACTTCTCAGAGGAGAGCGTTGTTATGGATAATGCTCCGTAATATTCAGGAAAACAAACTCTTTTCGAAATACGCCGTAAAGGAAGAGGTGAAATTAAGACTGCAAAATAGCATCCCTTGTCAAAAGACATGAGAAAATTTAAACTCAACATATTAACCGATATCTATAGGTGGTAAGAAAAAGTGTTCACATTGACGAAATATTAAAAAATTTCTTGGTTAAGTATTATTTGTCCACATACATGTGTGAACCGAACTCCATTGAGCTTGCTAAGAGATAAAAAATATTACTGGAGAAATTATTATGCAAACGTTACTGCAACACACACCTGTGGCTTTTTCTTCCTTCACTCCTGAACACAGGCACCCACTTCTGTTATATGTTGTGTAGATGTTATACACCACTGGATTATGACAATTTGAAACCGACAGGGTAAATTGTTGCGCTTTCAAAATCAATCAACAGTAAGTATGTCTGAAAGTTTCATGAATTGCGTAACCCTTTATGTAAGCGTCACACGTGTATTCAAGAACATACGATTTCTTGCGGACAAAAGATAACAGAAAAAACTTTACATGTCCCAAAATGGAGAAGATGTTTGTGCTGGCATCCTTTATTCACCTTATACAGCATTATCCAGTCAAAAATGAAATTTTATCGCCCTACCAACTACAAATCTAATGGTAACTGCTGCCAATTCCCAGTTTTTATTACCTTTCCAAACAACTTTTCCTTTGCTTTGTACACTTTGTTTTAGCTCTGAATATTTTGTAACTTTGCTTCATTCCCACATGTATAGCACTTTTCTTCCTCTTGGGTTGCCTGGTGTTGTGACACGCAGTTAAAACGGCGCTTCCTGAGAGTTCCCTGCCTTTGCTCTGAAGTGTTGCGGTTCCCGAGATGTCACACGATTATACTCTGGGGCCTCCTACTGTTATTATTGCTGTTGCTATGGCAATGAAACTTACGAACACCTAACAGGTTAGATATCCCAGATGGAAAATTATAAATCGTCTAAATTCACAACCATTACTAAACTAAATTGTAGTAAAGTGTAACTTTACTGACAAAAGTTGTAATTAAAAATACAGACGGTGCCAAAAATTTGTTAATATAACAAAACTAATTTCATACAAAAAGGAAATGATGAGCACTAATCATCTTAGACTTTTACACTTACAACAGTTGCTTAAAATGCCCACCATCGCTTCACCAACCATTGGTTACTGTCGGAAAAGAAAGATTGTGGTTGCTCCTTGAACCAATTTCACACAGCAACCTTTGTAGAAGCCTCTGCCCTTCAGAAATTTATTGAGAGGTTCGAACAAATTAAAGTTGTAAAGTGATTAGACAGGGCTGTAGAGTCACACGGCTAACAGACCTCTGCTGTCAAAAACTGGGTCACGACTTTTGACTGCCATATGTGCTCAGTGTCCCCACAGCCAAACGGCGCAGTCAACTGCATTATAATAAATGTAAGCCGAGTGTTTGGGGCTGTAAGATCGTGGTCCAGTGGGATTCTTCTCCTTCATCTTCCCAAATGTTTGGATTACTTCAGCTCGACGTAGATGAGACAACAGTGACCAGTACAGTTTAAAATGTATTGGATTTGCAGTTTCTTGTAGTTAAGATATTAACAATTAAGGCACATAAATTTTAAAGTTTGTAAAATGTTTACACTTACACACACACAGAGTTTAAAAAGTGCCTCTGGTACCATATTGATCATAAATATTATTTAATTCAAATTAATTACATTTTTCATTATAAATGTAAATATGTATAGCAAATGTGTAGGTAAACTACACTACTCAAAAAAAAAAAATACAAGAACCCATGTTTAAAACAAAGTCTCAAAGTAAATATTGCTACAATGTAATTTTTAACAGACAGAGGTATGTTTTGAAGTATTGTTCAAAACTAGAATAGAATTTGTTTGTTTTATTCTAGCATAAATTAGTGAAGTTTCAAAAACTGTTGAAACCAAAGTGGGCGCTCTTTGACTTATTTTTAAAGGAGGTTTTAACAGCAATCTGTGGTAGGAAATTGTTATTTTGTGTTCTCTGAGGCTGATACAGGCAACGAGTCATCTGAATGAAACACCAGTCGCACAAGCATTTACGTGGATTGAAGATGGACATTCCATTCGCTTTGTCTCCAGGATTCTTCACGTCAGCCCTTCTGTCATCCATAGAGTTGGAGACGATATATAGAAACAGATGTATACAAGAGGTGGCCCGCACAAGGGCATAAGAAGACAGCAGAGGTACAGGATAGATATCTTGTTCTATCAACTTTGCGCAGGTGAAAATCCACAGCCAGAGATCTACAAAATGATGAATAACGAATAACTGCAGTAGTGAGTTTTGATCACACCGTAAGAAACAGACTGAGAAATGTAGGGTTGAGATGTAGAATCCCCTTTCAAGTCCTTCGTTTGACACGTTAGCACAAGGAAACCCGGCTCAGGTTTGCTCAGAATCATCTGAACTGGCAGCTTCGCCAATGGAAGGCTGTTCTCTTCATAAATGAGTCAAGATATCGTTTGACGGGTTGTAATGGTTGGTACACTTTATAGAGACGTCGTACGCGTGTATTGGAGACATCCTGGTGAACTTTTTGCTCCAGCCACCATTATTGAACATGACAGATTTGGAGGCGGTTTGGACTGGCATTACTATTGAGTCTCGGACAGAGTTAGAATGTTGATGTTTACATTAATGGCATCCTTCAACATGTCGTGCCCATTGCTTATGGTGTGGGCCCTAATTATCTTCTAACGCATGATAATGCTAAATCCTACACAGCACGTAATACCAAAGATGTTCTGCAAGAATGCCAAATTAGGCTGCATGCAGTCCTGACCTCCATCCGAGGGAGCATGTGTGGAATAAGCTGGAAAAACTTGTTCACAAGCGTCCTGCTGTGCCACAGAACCTTGCAAATGTGCTCACTGAAGAATGGAAGAGAATCCCACAAATCTTCATAACTTGAAGATACGAAGTCATCGCAGTTCACGGAGGACACGCACTAGGTACTGAGTGTAAATAACCATGGAAACATTGATTACTTAACAAAGCAATTTCTACTTTGTTTTGTGTATCAATCAATAATTTGTTCGTATTTCTAATCCTATGAAACAAAAATTTGTTAGAATGCATATTCTAATTTTACACAATTCTTCAATTTATAATTATAAACAGTCAAAAATGTATTTGTGTCAATATTTATTGTAGGGCTTTGATTTAAACAGGTGTTTCTCTCATTTTTTTGAGCAGTGGATATTTAACAGTAAACTTAATTTTGAAAATACTAAAAAAATGTTAACACAATTAGAGCACTTTTAATTGATACATAAAAATATTGTTTATATACTGTAAATTATATGTTACATATCTAGTACATTGTGGGTAGTAATATCACATATGTAATAAGTGATACCTTCCTACATTAGTATGTAATAAAGATGCAAAATGTGTAATTGTGAAACTTGGTTATATACTGTAGCATCGATAAGTAAAAATTTTATGGACAATCACTTTTATTCACAAGACGATAAGAAAACAGAATCATTTTCTGTTGCATTCTCATTTAAAACTATCGCATGTCATTTACTGAGAGCACTGTTGCTAAGCCTTGTATCTCTAACCGTGGCGTTCCTTCTGCTATAATATTTTCAACGCACCGATATCGACAACTATAGGTTCTGTATCCCGCGCCCCATGGGAGAAAAAAACTCATTTCAGATGTATGGAATTTTCTGGCTGAGAAAAATCCTATAAAGCGCTCTTTTCATGGACAAAAAATAAAACTGTATATAAAAGGGCACACTATTCCCTGAGCTATCTAAGCGCATATAAGCATTTGATAAAAATGGAAAAAAATACAAGCAATATATTTGCCCTTTGAGGTATCATAAGCTGGGATAAGGTTTAAGGTGAACGCATCCGTTAAATTACTATGCGCTTATGGCGTGGTGCGTATTTCTGAGATAAGTTTAATCACTAGCACAACACTTTGATTTAGCTCAAAATATTTCTAAATACCATTTTCTTTTCTCAATCTTTACTAAAGTAATAGTGGAACATTGATAAACTTTTTTCATGTATGTTTTTTTTTTTTTTTTTTTTTAAATAATGTTTAACGCACGTTTTTACTACTGAGGTATCACAGGCGGTGAACACTGATGATACGTTAGATGAAATTTTAGGAAAGGATTTTTTTTTAAGGAAGGAAGCGTTCCAGGCCTAAGTCTAAACTTAGGGTACCTACCCGGCATTTGCCAGTTATGAGGACTGAGGAAAACCTGGAAAAATCCTTAGCCAGGGACGATGGTCGTGGTGGGATTCCAACCCCAGATTCCAACCCGTGGCGGTTTTATTCATAAATGTGAATTTTTGGTGTTGCATACACATTTAAATAAATATTTACAAATCAGAATTTTCCCATAAATTTCGTATATCATTTAACACGAAATTTCACTGTAATAACTAAAACTTTTTGCAGAATTTAATGATACTTTCATATCATATTTATGAAGTAATCACATTATGTAATGATTTTAATACTAATTTCTATCATAACCTATGCATATCTGTAAGAGTTAACACATTTGCCTTCTCCTTGTCGATTTGGAATTGTGGCCAGATCAATACTAAAATTTAAGTGCTAAACCCTTTAAGCACGGTTAAGGTAGCAAACCTTAAAGCTATTTAAAAGCAGTAAGGAGCTCGAACTTAAAATATTTAACGTGATGTATAATCAAAGTATATAAGTTTTGTGAGTTTATTGCATTCAATTGTGAGGCGGTTTTGGATCCTTTACAAACTCTCGATAGTTCTTTTGTTGTGAGCTCATGTTTCTAAGTCGTAACATTGTAAAACAAAACACTAAAGGAGCAAGAATATTATGGAACAAAAGGAAATAACAATTTCTGTTTTCTCACCTATATCTTTGAGCACAATAACAACGCCCTTCCTGGTTATGTTGTATATGACGACACTCTGACACTGCCCCGAAACTGACCACTAGGGAACTTCGACCTCTTACCTGTAACAAAAAGAAAGATGGCCGGTTACAGGTTGTTGGGACATGTCTAAGAGTAGGCGCACATATAGCTCGAGAAGTTCAGAATGCAACAAGTGTCTTGGAACTCAAGGGGATTGTTTACGGAAGTAGTCTTAAAAATACTACGAGTAAATAGATCGTAACACCGCCAGCAGTAAAATCGGGCGTTAAAACTTAACATCAGATGTTTTCCTTTTACTGAATGAAGCAAAGTGCTTTTGAATCTAATCAAAGGAAATTAAAATTTCGTATGATATTGAATAATAATAATTTATTGCAGACCTCTACATTTGAGTTTCAGCCGTTGTCAGGAAAATACATTAATAACAAAATATATTGCCAAAACAAATAATTAAATAACAGAGAGAAATTTATCTCATATAATAATAGAATATTTTCATTTATACTATAAAAATTATATTCAACTATATTTTATATACATACGAGGGCAATTTTTTCAACCTCCGATGGGACATAACAAAAAGACAAATATGTATCACAAAGGAGTCTCAGTTACTTTTGCACGTAGTGACCGTGAAAGTTTAAGGCGTTTGTCATGTCGATAGACGCGCTTTCCAATACTTTCTTCATAGAAGGTTGCCGCCAGCGAATGGAGACAGGTCCTTAGGACATCTTGAAGTTCTCCGTTGGTGCGGCAGCGGTGTTCTTGCAGACCTTTCTTCAGCTGCCGAAAAAGATGAAAGTCACTCGGCGCTAGATCTGGGCAGTATGCAGGGTATTCAATGAAACTGAAAAAGCACCTGCCAGGTTACCGCAGCAGTATGCGGTTTTGCGTTGTCAAGAATAAAAATAACTCCAGATGACAGCATGCCTCTTATTTTGTTTTGAATGACCCTCCGCAGGAGACATAATGTATAATAGCACGCGTGTGCATTGATCGCAGTCCCTGCCTCCATAAATTCCACGAGCAATACACCTCTGTAATTCCATAAAACAGTAGTCATGATCTTTCTGTTGCTGTTGAACTTTTTGGGTTCTTTGGGAACCCAGCATGCACAATGTTTTCGGTAGCCTTATGTTCTGTAACAACCATGTACAGAGCTGACCTTGAAATGTCCGGAAATTCTCAGACAACTCGCTGATGGTAAACCTTCGTCTCTCTCGAACCACTTGATCAACTCGCTGAACAAGAAGCGACAGACCTGCGTCCTTGTCCACCTTCACCATGGACATCAGTTCAGCCTTCTTTAAATCTTCTAAACCATGCAAGTACAACACCCTCACTCGTACAGTTTGTACATAAACACGGCTCATTTTGCGATGAATTTCCGCTGCACTATTCCCTTCTGCCTGTAGAAAACGAATGACGCTTCGCAACTCGCACTTGGCGGGAGAATCAATCATGCCGGTCATGTTCAAGTGCCTGTAGCTCAGCTCTAACTGAGTACTGAACTTTACCTTGGCGAACGTTATGGTGGGGCAGTAGCACAGTGCGCAGATTCTCCTCCTTATGCTTGTCTGGTCAGGTAGCAGAGCGATCGGAGGTTGGGGGAAAAAATGGCCCTCGTATTTACAATTCATTTATCATATACAGACTTTATCTATCAAAAGTTTTTCAGTTCTGTTTGAAGTTATTTCCCAGTTTGACTTTTAATTGTTAGTTGCAGTTTATTACACAAAAGTTTTATCAATAATTCTTGGATCTCTTTCAGTAGCTTTTTTCTTTACATTCAGATTATGATAATTGTTCTGAGTACGAATGCTAAAGTTGTGGCAGTCCTGGATCTTGTTTTGTTCATTGTTAACAACAAATAAAAGTATTTTATACCCACATAATGATATTATAGTTAACATTTTAGATTCTTTAAAAATACTTCTACATGATACTTTCCTGTTTATCTTATACGAGAGAGAAACAAAATTCTCATTTCCCGATTAAAAAGATCTAAACTCACGCATTCAAATCTCCCTACAAATAGTGAGCCTGCACAATGTGAAGAAAGACTGTCAATTAAACACCTAGCAACAGAAAACTACACAGACATGATAAATATTATTTTCACATAAATGTGTGTATTGCACTAATATAGACCTGTATCAATAAATGTATTTATTGTGTATACACTGATACTATTGAAGGGTACACGGGAAAAACAATCACAGTCCACTTTAGGTGAAATTTCAGATTTTGGTGCCAATGGACTGTAGGTATGTAGTGTTACATTCCAGGCTGATGTACAGCCTGCCCTTTCCTATTCAAGTTTAATTCCGCTTTCCAAGACAAAATATGATGACCTACAATGTCTGAAGAGCCGAAAATGCTCAGCTGTAATTTTCAAGGTTATCTGTAATAGACAATGAATACTTTTGATCAAATAATTATATTTCATTAATGTTTATATTTTCCTCCTTATTATAATTTCATAATATGGTGGACTTTTGATTGTTTTATGTACAAGTATATGTACTTTGATTATATATTGTTAATTAACATGACCAAATAACACAAGACAGTAATTTCCAAAAGAAGGATATTTTAAAAAAATTACATTAAGAATTATTCTAGGAAAAAAACATATTTATATCTAATGCAGTTAATTTAGCGTTTTTAACCTTAAAAGTACATCCCTTTAATAGAATAAAAAATGGACTTTGGTTATTTTTCCTTGTAGGTACGTAAATACAGTCGTTATGTACATATATGCACGTATTGTTGTGACACTTATTGTATTAATATAGGTTGTCGTAAAACCATGCAGTAAAGACTTAAACAAATATTTGTTACTCCATAGAACCAGGCGAGAAATGTAGGCTGCCTTAACATTCAAGTTCTACTTCCAGTGTTCAATAAATGTAAACTAAATTTTATACTTGCTCGTCAGAGCCATGCGGATATTTTAGCTGTACAGCACATTCCCCACTGTCGCTGATTTCATCCCCTAAGGATGTAGACGCGTAGCGAAAAGGGAAGGAAATCGCATGTGCTGGTAGCTCAATTAAAGTTTATACCCTGGAGTATTTCGGGACGCGGAAGACGAATATGACATTAGTTTCCTTCGAGTTCACACTAGTACAATGGCGGACAAAGATAATGTTCATCCCCTCTACAATAGAGAGATTTATATTCGATCTACATGGACTATTCCCTGCCTCAGCGAACTCCAGTAAGGGATGGGGAACGCACCATCAGCTGAAGGAAAGAATGTACCTATGTCATTTTGTCTTTCATGCAACAGATATAACGAATTTTACAGACCAGGCCACGCCTTAAGGACGTATCGTAAGCATTTTTTTTAATAGCGTTTAACGCCAGTTTTCACTACTGAGGCACCATAGGCGGTGGACACTAATAATACATGAAATAAAATGATAAATTGTGAAAGGATATTTTTTTAAGGAAGGAAGCGTTTCAGGCCTAGGTTTAGGGTACCTCCCCGACATTTGCCAGTTATAAAGACTGAGGAAAACCTGAAAAAAACTCCAATCAGGGAGGACGGTCCTGGCGGGATTTGAACCCCAGACCTCCCGCTCACGAATCCGCACCTTAACGACCTCGGCCACCCGTGGCGGTCGTAAGGATGTGAAAAGCTCGCCATCCAGTGCCCAAAATTGCCAACGCCAATACAAAACCTAACATGTGCTAAAGTTTTGGCTTCGATGTATCCAGAAAGAAGAGGGAAAATGTTTAAAAACTTCCCTTAAGCTCGGACATGTAAGACGGACAACAGTCAAGCTATCCTGGAGATCTGTTGTAATAATATTTTATGTGTGTATGTTCTGAGATTTCATACCGTTTTAATCCTTTTACTAAGTGCACAACCTATGATTCTGATGTTACATTTTAAGAATAGGGCAGTTAATGAGTTTTCATGATTTACTTGTGACTTATCAAACAGTTCTGGGCTTGTGCTCTGGTAGCCGAACAGACTTCTAGTGATAAGAACTACGTAGATCCATAAGTTTTCGGCCTCGCCGATAAGAATTGTCGACTTCACAAAATCCTTATCAGGTGTTATACCTTATCTGTTAAGTAAATAATTGCAGCTGTAACTTCCGCTTCTCTGTGTTCAGTGTTCAGATATACTTACATAAAGAAGGCTATCTGTAGAAGATTGTAGCATGTTCAAAATGGAGTATCGACCTGTTATTAAGTTCTTCACAAAAGGACTTACTCCAAATGAAATTAAACAGCGAATGACGGTGTATATGGGGAAGCATCCCCCTCATATTCTACCGTAAAAGAATGGGCCAAACTTTTTCGAATGAGTCGAGAAAGCATTGAAGCCGAAGAGCGTGCAGGTCGGCCCATGTAGATGCTCACTCCTGAAAACATCGCTCTTGTGGAAGGAGAAATTATTGAAGACCGGCGACTCAAAGTTACAGAAATAGCAGCAAGGTTGGGCCTTTCTAAAACAACAGTCCTTTGAATTAATCATGAACATTTAAACATGAATAAGGTTAGTGCAAGATGGATGCCTAGACTTCCTCAGTTCAAAAGCAGCAACAAGTCATCTGTTGTCAGGCATTTTTGGAGCTCTGCCATGGCAACAAGAGAGAAGTTCTGCAAACCACTGTAACAGGAGATGAAACTATGGTCCTCTACTATGATCCCTTGTGCAAAAGAGAATCAATGGAGTGGCGTAAACCTGGCGAAGCACGGCCTCTAAAGGCCAAGGTTACTCAGTCAACCAAGAAGATCATAGCCACAATCTTTTGGGATTGTGAAGGAATACTCTTCATTGACTTCAAGGAGAGGAACACCACAGTAAATGGGGAGTACTATGCTGGCCTATGCATAGACTACGTGCTACCATCAAAGAGAAAAGACGAGGAAAGCTGAGTGGTGGTGTTGGTTTTTTAGTACCAACCTAGAAAAACAAAAACTAAAAAGAAAATAAAAACGATAACATACAGGGCTTCCATTTTTCTTGTATTCTCTGGTTTGAAATGTATTATAATAAGATCAATTTGCACATTTGACTCATTACTAAAACGCTTTGAAGAGTGCTACCTTTTGAGTTGTAACTGTCGAATATCTATGCTTTTGTCGCTATAAATAGCTCCCCACCACCTCTAGCAAAAGTGGTCAATGATGCGCCTTCAGGAATATTATAGTGGAGTTATAGAGTTGGCTCACCTACAAAACAAATGCACGTCGCGTAATAAAAAGGATTTTTTTAATATTTTTTTATAATATCATTTTGTAATCCGGCTGTGATTGATCAAAATTCAAAAGTTTGTTTCGTTTCATTCGTCGATTATAAGATGAGGTCACGTGAGTGAGATAGTCAATTTAATTTAAAATGCACCCTTTCTTGCTGAAATTTGACACTAAAATCTTAGTTCCGTAGCAAGCGTCGCTGTAAACAGTCTTGTGACGTTTTGCCTCACCTCTAGACATAACAAACTCATTCCTTGCACCTCTTTTTCTGCTAACGTTTTGTCATGCAAGTCGTTGCTAGTTGTCAAGAATATCGATGTAAGACGGGACAACAATAGCCAGAATAGTTAAAAAATTACATAGGAGGCCGCAATGCCGGGAGGGGGGTAGTAAACGCTCTGCACGCCTTACCATTTCTGTCTGAGTTCCGCTGCTTTCACAAGTCAACTGGCGTCGAACTGTTGGAATGTGGCAAGCAGAACAAACCGCAAGAGCCCCATACTATGTAAACTGGAAACCATGTGGAGCCCGATCGATGCACGGCAGGCTAGTGGCGAAGGGGCTCTTAGAGACCACCAGAAGCGCAATAGAGGAGCTAAAAAGACAACAAGATGCCGCAGTTGTTGTTGCATTGCTGAAAATTATTTCTGTACTTGAGTGTATATAAGCCTTGTAATGAAAAACAGGCGCAGCAAACACGCATTACTTGTTCTGTATTGAGGTGGACCGCTGTTTATGGACAGGGAGAGTAAATAGAAACAACAACTGACAGCAAAGCATGAAGAAATCCTAAGTAATGCAGTTCTTTGAGCACCAGAGCATCACTTCCCTCGAGATAGAGGCGTGCATGGAGTTGTCGCATTCAAAAGTTCTGTGCTCGACATCCTGACATCAACTTTTCTAAATTAGCACGCTCTGGAACGAGGTTAGGTCAATTGGGGAGCTGCTTGGTAGTGTCCTTTGATCATGAAAGCCGCTGCGGTAGGATAAAGCCTAGAGGAAGTAACAGCGAGGTCTCACATCCGCACTTGCTATGTGGTCACTACCACCAGCCGATATGCTTGAACAGCTCTAGCCCGGGAGGCACTATTCCCTTCCACTTGCTAAAACAGCAGTAGCGTATTGTACTTTTAGTGTATGGGCATTGTGTATTCTCCTTACCAATACCCCTTTAATTCATTTTAAGAAAACAAAACCATGTCTCGTCCCAGTTGTGCGTTTAAAAGCCCGTCATTTAGATCTGAAGCAATCAGTTTCAAAAATGTAGTTTCCTTTTCTATGCTCTAGAGCTTAAACCTCTGTAATCTTGTACGATCAGTAGTTCAGTTTTGTAGCGCCTTGAACGATGTGGGTAACTTTTCGCGGCGATTGTTCTAATCCAGAACCGATATCATCGAGGTTTTCCGCAGTTAAAATCTGATTTATTGTACAATACCGCTCAGTTTTGAATTACTTGAGCTATAACTTAATCAAACACGTAGAGACATTCCTAAAGTACTGAGTACGTCATTTGTTTTAGCTATACATTCACAAAAAATTAGTTCTTTGTTCTGTGCTTATTCTGCGAACAGCTTAAATATGCAGAGGAATAACATCAGTTCAGTTCCACGAACCACTGCTGGCTGAGTTGCTCGTGCATTCAGCCATCCACAGCCAATAATCAAATAAATGAAACTCGCGGTTATTAAAGATGAAATAGTAAAGCTCTCCAATATATTTGAGAATATGAAGTGAAAAGTGCTGGAAGAATTAATAAAATTGATAACATGTTTCAAACTGGAGGAATAAAACCTAGGGAAGAATTTTCAGCATACTTATGAATCATTCTTAAACTAAACAAACGCAATTTAACTGTAAGATGAGCATATAAAAGCAAAGCTCAATTCAAACAGTCCTTGAAAAGAAACTGTACGCGGTGATAAGAGAGGTGTGTTTTAATTCCTGTTTTTACTATTGAGACACCACGGGCGGTGGTCACTGATGATACATGAGACCAAATGATAAATTGGGAAAGGATTTTTTTTTAAGGAAGAAGACGTTCCAGGCCTAAGTTTTGGGTACCTCTACGGCATTTGCTATTTATGAGGATTGATGAAAAACCCAGTCAGAGAGGACGGTCGTGGTGGGATTTGAACCCCAGACCTCTCGCTCACGAGTCCGTGCGTTAACGACCTCGGCTCAGTGATAGAGAGTGAAACTCACACATTACCTACCGGGAATAAAATTTAAAGACACAGTACACTTCTGAATACACAGTACTGTTGTTGAGAATGTCCTACACAATCAATGGGACTCACAACTACCCACTTTTCTAAGAATATTTTGCCAGCCCCTCGTGAATGAAATTAAACGTTAAAACAGAGTAACTACGTTAAATATAAGAACAGAATAAGGCGTTTAAATGTGACTTTACATTGGCATGTCGAATTGCTCTACCCCAATGTGTGAACATGAAATAATTCTGTGGCACCACAAGTCCCATCTGCCAGTCATCCGCAAACATACCACACGAAATCCTTATCGCTTTGAAAATCAGACAGCAAGGGGCTGTCCCGTTTAGGCATTGACCCACCTCGGATACTAACCACTACTTTAGATTTTTTTTTAATTTGTTTATTTATGGACGCTCTTTAACATCTCTGGTCATCAGCGTCCCATTCAATTCAGGGCGTGAAACGGCCTACAAATTTTGCTTAGAGGGCTTTTTTTCAGGCTTAAA
>CM060842.1:122042500-122047500 GCA_030762175.1 Metallyticus violacea | reverse complement strand
TGTTACCCCGTTAGCAAACGCGGTTGATAGATGTCTCTCCATTCTTCGGTCCCTTTGCAGTACACCGTAATTATTATTATAAAGATAAAAGGGGTATAATATATTGGAGTGTAATGGTGTAGCAGATATGGGTGATGTGGATGAAGTTAGTGGTGAAGATTAGTTTAAAACTAGTAATAATGTGAGTATAAAGGATAAATAAACAGATGCAATAGAGAAGAGTAAAGTGTAGTGGAGTAGCGAAAGGGAAACTTTTAATAGGACATAAAACAGTAATGTGTATATAGAATGAGAGGAGGGCAAAGTGAATGTGGAAAAAGTGTATGGCGAAAGAGTGAAGAGGAAGAAGAACAGGAAGATAAAGAAAAAGTAAAATAAAATACAGTAACAATTGTTATAGTGATGAAAACATTGGCTAATATAAGATATAAATGTGAAATTTACAGGAATAAGTTTATAAAGATGATATAATATAGAAAGATGATGTAATGTAATGGAAAATAAAGAAATATATACAAGATCTATAGATATATAATATAGTTTTTTACAAAAATAGACAGTAGTAAGTAAGAAATAACTATTCTGGTCACCAGTTCAGTTTCTACCAAATAGTAGTTCATTAATATACAGATAAAGATTAAGTGAAAGTAGTAGCTGGTTTCCAGTTACTGGAATAGGAAGTAGTTGAAGGGGATGTAATTTTGTTATTTTTATTATTTTAGTACATTTGTAATTGTAGCCTAGATGTATTATTGGAAAATAATAATGTATGAGTGTAATTTAGCAATAAAGTGTAAGAGTTTGCAATACACGTCCCGGTATAGGAAACAAGTTACCGAGATGGAGTTTTTCAGATTATATTATTATTATTATTATTATTATTATAGTACGCCAGAATATAATCCCTAGGTGCTTTCTCCGTACATGTAGAACATATTCTGTACCCTCTACTTTAGTCATTCACCAAGCGAGCTGCTGACTGCAGAGTTAGACCCCTGTTTGGATAAAACGCTCCATCCCGCATCCGATTTTTAGCTCCGATAGCATCTCCAGCGAAACTTTGTCTGCACACTCCGAAAGATTCAGCTGCCTTTAATGTCCCTCAAGCGTTTCTTAATTTTCTCCAACCCCCCCCCCCTCCGATTTCCCCGCTCTGCGAACCATGTCTATATATTCCAGACCCCTTCTAAATTGGGAAACCCAGGTTTTATTTCTCTCTATTTTCACCTACTCCCGGTAGCAGATCGCCCTAATTAGTGCCCTTATCTCCATGAACAATTGGTAGCCAGTACTTCCCTGCTCGGATACTGCATTCTATACTCTCGCTATAGGCGCCAGGTTCTCTAAAGATTCCGCAATTTCCTGTACCTCTCTCCACTCTTAAAATAACTTTCAGAAAACCGGTCCTCACTCGATCCAATTTCTCTGTTTGCTCTCAACCCCAAATTTTTAAGATAGTACTTTTGTATTTAACAGCATTAACGGCACAACTGGATTTCTGCTTTACAGACAGAGATTTTATTGCGGCTATCATATTCATTTTAAGTTTCGCCCCCATCAATATATTTAGTTCATCTTCCATTCATCGAGAAAGATAGCCCCAGGTACGTGACATTCTTTACGGTATCTAGTGTCTGTCCTGCCTACGAGGACAGGTCCATAAGTTTCCGGCCTAACCTATTTCTATGTATGATAAAGACAAAAATTATATTTTACTTTTCAATATAGTTACCTTTATTGCAATATACTTCTTACATCTTGGAATTAACATTTCAACCCCCCCCCCCAAATGGTTAGAAGTCTTGTGTGCAAAAGCGGTATAAACCGCATCCATAACTTCTTCGTCACACTTAAATTTCCTTCCTCGAAGGTCTTTCTCTAGTTCTGAGAAGAGGAAACAGTCACTGGGAGCTAGATCTGGCCTGTAGGGTGGATGGACGATCTCCTTTAAGTCACATGTCTTCACAGCTTCCTTTGCAACAAGAGCTGTGTACACAGACACGTTGTCGTAAAGAAGGCGCATACCACCGCACAGCTTTCCTCGCCTTATCTGTTTGATGAAAGCACGTGGTCTGTGCAGTAGGCCACCATAGTACTCCCCATTTACTGTGGTGTTTCTCTCCTTGAAGTTAATGAAGAGTATTCCTTCACAGTCCCAAAAGATTGTGGCTGTGATCTTGGTTGACTGAGTGATCTTGGACTCTAGAGGCGGTGCTTTGCTAGGTTTACGCCACTCCATTCATTTTCTTTTGGACAAAGTATCATAGTAGAGGACCATAGTTTCATCTCCTGTAACAATGGTTTGCAGAACTTCTCCTTCTGTCATTACCACGGCAGAGCTCCAAAAATGCCTGACAACAGATGACTCGTTGCTGGTTTTGAACTAAGGAAAGAAGTCTAGGCACCCATCTTGCACTAACCTAATTCATGTTTAAATGTTCACGAATAATTTGAAGGACTGTTGTTTTAGAAAGGCCCAACCTTGCTGCTATTTCTGTAGTTTTGAGCCGCCGGTCTTCCATAATTTTTCCGAGCGATGTTTTCAGGAGTGAGCACCTCCAAGGGCCGACCTGCACGCTGTTCGTCTGCAATGCTTTCTCGACCCATTCGAAAAAGTTTGGCCCTTCTTTTACGGTAGAATATGAGGGGGATGTTTCCCCATATACACCGTCCAATCGCTGTTTAATTTCACTTGGAGTAAGTCCTTCTTTTGTGAATAACTTAATAACAGATTGACACTCCATTATGAATATGTCACAATGTTTTACACATAATAACCTTCCTTACGCAACTATATCTGAACATCTGAACACAGCGGGGCGGAAGTTACAGCTGTAATTATTTACTTAACAGATAAGGTATGAAACCAGATAAGAATTTTGTGAAGGTGATAATCCTTATCGGCGAGGTTGGAAACTTATGGACCTACTCTCGTATACCCTTGTCTCTGCTTTACTATAAATAGTTTCATTCTTGAAGGTCATAATCTTCGTTTTGTAAATAATGGATGAGAAATTGATGTACATTTTACATCAATTTATATGAAGATCGCACTGCCTTCCTCCATAATCTATAACATTATTTGGTATTATGTGAGATCAGGCGCACGCTGAAATTTTTGCAGTGCAATTTGCTTATTTCATAAAACAAAATACGCCTGGTAGCCTTATGCATTTGTGATAGCTGACACAAGTAATTCCTGTGTTAATAATAAAAATCGATTTCGAGTAGTGTCTTTAGAGCAAGACAAAGGAAAATGCTACAAAATAAATCCGTGCGCCGAGGAAAAGACAATGTACAAAGATTCTGTCCAAGAGGAAGAGCTTTTCCTGTTTCTAATGGAAGCCCTTTGGAAACAACTGACTGTTTCTCTCACAAATCAAGTAACATGCGCAAAATGTCGATAACGGTCCGCGCCCGGCACTTGCCATTGCCGGAGTGGAAATGGAGGATGTAAAACTACAGTGAAGCGGGCGGTCCAGGAAGCGATTTTATGGCTTCATGTAACAGACTTCGGCAACCCTCACCCTTTTCCAAACCTTGGGTGTAATACATCACCCCAAGAATCGCTCGAAGATTAGCCACTTTCTGCTACAGAGAACGATTTAGTTTGTGTGCGACGAAGTGAAAGATAAATTGTTATAGCAGTCAGAAGGAACTGTTCACAGCTTTGTGCGCATATAGTTGGCATTCCTGCAGTTATATTCTTGTTCAGAAAGTAAATCTGTTATTACATAGGCATTGTTCTTGCACTGCTATCAAATAGCTATTTAATCTGCAGATTTCCTTAATATGTTGCTTTAGATACTGTTTGCTATTATTTAACACCTTCTAAACATGCATTAATTTCTTGTTACAACCTCACAGCTTTTTTTTCCCTTTGCCAGCTCACATCGAGAGCGAATTTTTTTATTTTTTAAGATAATTCAAAGAGGACAATAGTACTCATTTTAAAAGTGCAAAGCTTTTCACCAGTGAAATCAAACAGCAGGCGAAAAGTATACGTTCTTCTCGTCTTTCAAATAAATTTGCTCTTGCAGCAAACTGTCGTCAAGGGGAAAAAAAAAAATGAATGCCTTCGGGCGCATTAGTTACAAACGCAGAACATTCACGGAGATGTACACTTACGGAAAAAAGTAATGCCCCGTTTGAATACTTCACGAAAGCAGAGCATGCTCCGAAGCCGAGATAGAGATACACAAGCGAAGGTCGGAGTCTTTCCGAAGCAAACAAAGAGATGCGGTATTGCTGTAAATAACATTGCACACTGCCTTTGAGCTATTTGAACGCTTATGATGAATGGCAATTAATGGGTATGTCATACTCTCCGGGTTTATTATGAATCCATTTCCATAGAATTGTAGATTCGTTGCTCAAAACAATCACGACATTGAGAGAAGCAAATACCATGTTACAAAGTATTAAGTTCTCAATTTTTTTTTCATAACTGCACCTTTATTATATTTTATTTCAGGAAGACAACTATTTTACAATGTTTTTGGTTCATTTCAAATACATTAACATCCAACTAAAGATTAAACCGTCTCAAAATTTTCTTCGCGTACATTACTACCGTAAAAATGCGCTAAGACAGATTAAACCAAAAGCTACAGGAACAGACCACATCATTGACATTATTTTAACAACTTATACACATCTTTAATAAACTTCCATCTCGCAGTAGCCACGAAAACTAAGCGAATTCCTCACAGAGTTGAATGACTTTTAATAAAAATTAATATAAAATCCAAATTAGATCTTGTTAATTAATGAAATGAAATAATTTATGGCGTTACGTATGGTATTAGAACAAAAGTAGAATACTTGCAACCTATAAGTATTACTTAAGAGAAATCACATTTTTACAATTATTATTCTTTTTATATCAAGGAACAAAAATTAATGTTATAATATCAATTAAATTAAAGATATTACCACTGATGGACAAAGGCTATACTGTGTGGGTATTTTCAAACATTTTTAAATGTAACCAAGTTTAT